>JAYMSP010000007.1:0-149755 GCA_036897095.1 Plantago elongata
TATATATAAAAGATCCTTCCCAGATGACTCGTAATACTAATATATTTAAAATCTTGATCCCCTTATTTTATTTGCCTCTTTATTCATGAATACCATTAGTATTTGTATCTATACCAAAAGTCCAGTTTCGAAGTAAAGACATTTGAGCTCGACGTGCAACCCAAACCCACTTAGCATGACTTTTTTTCCTTGTTTTACCTCTTTCACCAACTTGTTTTGCCTCTTTGACACACGCTTTCGTCGTAAATATTTTACAGAAACCTACTCTAAATATGAATTAGTCTCATATCGATTTCACTAAATCTGCATAATAGAGTTGGGTTATGTTATTACGCAATTTATTAAAAAAAACATGAAAAATGAATATATCTAATATTTATATAATGTATCATAGAAAAAAATCAAATCTCATTCAATATGGAAAACATATGTATATGCTTATATAAGCAAACACAATAGAAATAGAGAAAATGCACATCGTACAATTGATAACAACTGCAAATGTTGTCTATGCAAAGTACTTATAAATATAAAAGAACAATAACATATAAACTTATCAGGTCTGATAAGACACTGCCTTATCCTTAATCAAATTCTCAAATTAAAATAAACACTTGAAATTAAAAGTGCATGACACAATCACACTATTACTTACATGTATGCCAAAGAAATTCTTGTCTAGACCGATCTATCAACAACTTACATACTTTCAGTCAAAATTATTGTCGAATGTTAATGGACACGACAATAACATGATCTCAAGTCTATTAGTTGTTCATAAATCAGGTCCATGCAAGATTTTTTGTTGGTAACATATGTAGGACCTAAAAAGTCTTAACAAATTTCTGATGAGCATGATTTTATGAGACCTAAGCTGTAAAGAAGCTTTTCAGACCTTGAGCGGACAAGCCTGCCCAATGAGAACCGTGAAGATTGTTCAGGAGGTGAATTAGAGCATGGGACATCCTTCACATGGAGCACGGTTTTTCCTATCTCATTTCTAATCGCCTCGATTGTCTCCATTTTAACCTCATGACCTGATGCACCAGTTACGTAAAAGACATTTACAGCTTGTGTGTTCCTTGTTGCAACCTCAGCTCGGATGACTGAGAGACCATTTTCGCGAAATATGCGAGTCACTTCAGACAACAGACCTACTCTATCTTCCGTGCATAACTCAAGTCGAATTCCCTACATTGTCCAAGTGATACAATCAGGTGTAGGTTATATACAAAGTAGAACATATTTTAATTAAGCTAACAAATTATGTTTTCTTATATACCTCAAATGACCTCCTTTTGATTGCAGCTTCCAAGCAGACAATGACGCGTTGTCCTTCAGCTTCCGAGTCGATGGGATACCCATCTATATGCCTAATGAAATATTCCTAGAAAATAAAGTTGAAAACAAATTTATAATTCAAATTAAAGTGGAAAAGCCCTCTCTTCTATATATTCAGATTCCTACTTCCACTTATGAAGATCCATAAACATAATTTAACAAATGAATTGAAAGAACCTTGTAATAAATCTTATTAGTTATAAAAGTAAAAACAATGAAATGACAATAAGATTACCTGATGAGCAATAGGTCCTTCAGCAATGATGGTTCCATGAAAAATTACATACTCCATATCCGTCAAGGTAAAAACCGTATCAAACAATAGTTTAGGACGATCTGGACAAGTCACATGCACCACAGTGTATTCCTTTTCCACACATTTTTCAATAGAAACATGGGGTTTGCGTCGTTCATCAACCTCGTAATCTAGACCATGGTTGTCAAAATCTCGATCAGCGTATAAAATTTGATGCAGCCTCCTTTCAGTTTGAGTTGGGGCAAGAGAAACTTCTGTATTTGCATTTCTTCTATCCCTATCACCTTTTAAAACTTGACAAAGAAGCTTCTTTACATTAGCAAGTTTGTCAGGGTCATTTATTGGTTTTCCATCTTCTTCATCTGTAATGTATACAACTGAGGCCATTCTTGAATTGTGGGTCCACACTTCAGCAGCTTCCACATTACATTTTAAATCATAAAGGATCGCAAAGACCTCTGAAAGTAGACCTGGTCTGTCTGTTCCTAACAACTCGATATGTATACGCCCAGTAGTGGGCTGAACATCAACAAGCCTTGACTTTGCTATTCGTTCGAAGTAACGTTCTCCTGGTCCCAGTGACTACACAAAAAAAATGTATATGTGATGAAACGTTGGAGTTATGAATGAGGATTTTGCGTATTTATAAATGAAAAGTAACATTCAAGATGAATTAACAACGAAGCACAACTTAGTTGGTAATACGCTTCCCCTCCAACCAAGGGGGTTCGAGTCACCTTTGTCGTTTGAAAAAAAAATCAAGATGAATTGTGTTTTATATGCAAAATTTGAATTAAATACAATACCATTATAATCTTATATAACTTTTACCATGATCGGAACGACGTAAAACAATGTGAGGGGCATGTCATTCACCTTTATCCAAAAAGATTCAAAGCATTAAGATTCTTTTGGAGCAGCAAACATTTGTTTCATACAATTAAAGAGATGGTCACATAACGAGATACGATATTCATTTAATTGATGGTGTACTTTTACCTATAAGTAACAAAAACAACGGTTCTAACAATAGTATGTATAAAATATGAAAATATGTTGTTTTACATAGGAACTCCCTACATGACAACACGTTTGACACGTGTTGCAATTTCACGTTATTGAATATTTACCTTAGCCATGTCACCAATTATAGGATATTCTTTATTTAATTGCATACTTATTTACATGTAATACTTTTGTTTTTTTGTTTTTAATGTTAGTGCATGACCAACTAACATTTTATTACTTGTAATATCTTTACTCCAAATTAATTATTACATATTTTAAATTATTATGAATATTGATATTATATATTGTCATACTTTAGTGAAAATAAAATATTTGCACAATTTTACTTTTTTCAGTCACGTGTACTGGAGAAGTATTCTTATAAATATTTTAATTTGTAAGTTCAAAATAGTTCAGAATTTTAACTCGTTTAGAAATTATTAAGTTTCCACGATCATGTCAGTATTATACGTGCATGTGTCTTTTTGTTTTATCTTTACAATACATGAAAAATTAATTAGGCCATGGCAACCAGCGAAATAATACTAGAGACACATGATAATACGTAATGTGTGATCTAGTGAATCTATATCACTGTATGCGGTATTAGGCATGTTGTTTTAAGATGCTAACTGTTGTACGTAGTTAATTTATGTTACCCAATTATTTAACCTTTATTTTTTTGCTTTGGTCACGATGTTTCTACACTAAACTTTATAAATTATATAAAAGGAAATTATGTGTTAAATAGTGTATGAATCTTGGAAAATTAAATTATATGATGTGGACTTTTGGAAAGTATGATAAAAATCTAAATATATTTAGATAATAAGAAATTAATTGCATACACCCCGTCCACTCTCTAGTGTGTACGTTTATGCACATGTGCGAATTAATTATTAATAATAAAATCAATAATTGTTGACCCATAGTAATTAAATAATGTTTTTTTGGTTGATGAAGTGAAATACATATTACCATAATTATGATTTTAGTAGTTACATACAATGCATGGTCTGTAAGTTCAATATATAGAATATTTGAGCCATAAGGGAAATAAGATAAGTTACTAAAATTATTAGTCATTAATAAAATTTTGTATGGATCCAGTTACCTAGAAATCATTTGACCTTAATATCTGAATACAAGTTTGACAAAAAAATACATCACAAATTTTACTTGAGACTATTGTAAAGCTCGCTTTTATCGTAAATCTATACCTGTAATCAAAAATTTATGTTATCCAATTATTTAACTTTTCTTTTTTGCTTTGGTCACGATGTTTCTACACTAAACTTTATAAATTATATAAAAGGAAATTATGTGTTAAATCTTGTATGAATCTTGGAAAATTAAATTATATAATGTGGACTTTTGGAAAGTATGATAAAAATTTAAATATATTTAGATAATAAGAAATTAATTGCATACACCCCGTCCACTCACCAGTGTGTATGTGTATGCGCGAGTGCGAATTAGTTATTAATAATAAAATCAATAATTGTTGACCCATAGTAATTAAATAATGATTTTTTGGTTGGTGAAGTGAAATGCATATTGCCATAATTATGATTTTAGTAGTTACATATGATGCATGGTCTGTAAGTTTAATATATAAAATATTTGAGCCATAAGGGAAATATGATAAGTTACTAAAATTATTAGTCATTAATAAAATTTGGTATGGATCCAGTTACCTAGAAATCAATTGACCTTAATATCTGAATACAAGCTTGACAAAAAAAAAACATCACAAATTTTACTTGAGACTACTGTAAAGCTCGTTTTTATCGTAAATCTATACCTGCTGGATACGCTCAGAAATGGTTTCTTCGGGAATGTCATCGTCATAGACTTTATTTCCGCATTCATCTGTAACATGAAAAACTAGACAAAACAAAGAACATATCGAATAATTGAAGTTGACTAATCAAAAGGCAAAGGAAAAATAAAATAGAAAAAAGAAATAATTCTCACCATCCATAAACCATCCTCCATCTGAAGAAATATAAGCTTTCTTTATTATTAGGTTTAAATCATTAAGAACTTGCAGCACCTCCAATAAACTTCCTGTTTTATTAGCACTATCAACCTGTCAATTTTTTTATTGAGAAAAATGAAATTCGTTAAATTAAATACCTTAAGTAACTCCATTTATTTAACAAAACCAAAAGCCATCATGATAAGTAAGATGCGTAGAGATACAACATGCCAAAAGAGAGAAATGAATAAAATAAATAAAAGCATTTACATTAGAAAATTAAACATTTTAAATTACAATCTCTTCCTCTAAACAAATAAAAATTAAAGACGTAATAAGAAAAACAAAAAAAAATTAAAGAAAAAGATGAACCTTAATGAGAGTAGTTTTCTTGTCGGTTGCATTGTCCACAGAAACCCTACAATAGACCCGAATCAACAATCACAACTCGAATAAAGAATCAAAATTCATGTGCAAAAATCTTTGAAATACATCATGTTCATCAAGATGTTAATAATATATTTTTTCCACTTTTCTTTCATGGAGAAAAAAAAAAAAAGTGGAAAATTGATTTCATTCATGACTAATAACATAACACAAAGAAACATTCTGAGCAAAAAAACACTTGCTTTGGAGGATTGATTCTAAAGGCAAGCTTCTGAAACTCATCAGGAACTGTGCTAGACATATGAGGGAAGAAATCCATTTATTCTATCTGGGGTCACAGAGGAATAAATGGAAAATGCTTCAGCTCTGACAATTTCAATATGAGTGTGTGGCAATGTTTGTGTAAGTGTATAGGTGTATTTGTCTGTATATATATATGTATAAAAGTTGAGTGTGTTGGCTTGTGGCTAAAATTTTGATGAAAAAAGAAAAGAAAAAAGTTTGGTCAGGTCTCGATAAGCTATATTACATGGTTTATTTTTCAAATGGGAACAATGTCGATTCTGTTGTACCAAGGGTTTTAGGTGTGGGTTTGTTTCCTATCAATTTGCCTTTTACAAAATCACAAAAATATTTTTCTACTATCCCACTATTCAAAATCAATTATTGCAAAACTAGTGGTTAATTTGGAATGGAACACCGTCAGAATAAGCTGGAAGCGGTAATTTCAATTTATGAGACTTAAATTTTACACCTTATTTAAAGAATCCAGGCGCCCTACCTACTCCAATAGCCTGTACTGGCACCCATTGCATGTGACTGGGGCTACACGTGTTGTTGCACTTCGTGCTAATTTATCGTGACTAATTTGTATCCAAACTCTGTAAGAATTCAATAGATGCATTTATTTTCATTTATGGAAAATTAGTACTGCACCTTAATTGATGGATCCAAACGTTATGCAGCTGCATCTACATCTGTAAGTTATTTCATGAAATTATTGTTCCAGTCGATGCTAGTTTCTCGTGACTAGCTAGTTCAAATTTAAATCATACCGGAATTTTGGGCAATTTGTCACTATCACTTACTAGTTTTGAATTTTACATTGTATTTGAAATATCCATGAGTTATAGAATATATCGACACCCATGAGTTATTGCATGTAACCGTTGTTCTACGTGGCATTGGGTTGTAAACTAGTGACTATATTTGAATGTGAACAATGACACACTTCATTGTAATTAGTAATTTATTTGTAATTCTTTAATTTTAGCCTTACTTGTGCATCGAACATCTTGCAATCATTATCAAGGCTCGTCATGTTTCCATGTAACTGTTTTCACGCTTATAATTGCATACTAAATTTTCCTAACAAAGTTTGGTTTCAAACATTAATTTATTTCACCGAAAGATTTAAGTTCATTTATAGCACTTCAATTTTTACACTTCATTTGCGGTACCAAAATGTATTGTGTCGTGTATTGATACTTGTAACTTTTGCATGCGATTGTTGCAACACGTGCTCGTCATGTAAGTGTGAATTGGACATGTATAATTTTTATGTTTTATGAGTTTTTATACCTATATCTTACTTATTTTATAAAAACGTGTTAGGTAGCACATATAGATTCTCTGTGCATGTGACATGTACACTGCATTTTATGATGATATACATATGTTAGAGGATCTACATGTCGGGACTTAGTTTCTATTAATGGATTGAGGCACGAAAGTACACTACTCATCTACGTCCAACTTCTAATATGATGATGATTGTGAAAATATACTATGTATTCCTAACATACTATATATAGTATTCAACGTGCTTATGATAAATCATTTGTTACCGAATCATCAAAAACATATTCTCTTATTATTGCTATTGCATAGATATTCCGGGTTTAAATTTCTTTATCGTAATATTTTCTTATATATGGGTTTACTAACTCAGTTATGATACGAATCATAGCGCGTTTACGGGCATTACGGGTGGTGATATTTCACTAAATGTGCAATAAAATCTGAAGGTAAAAATACTCCTTCCGCCTCATATCAAATGTAACGTTTGAATTTTTTATAATTTCTAAGTCAAGTTTGACCATAAATTTATATATTTATAGGTTCGATAAAAATATATTTCTGAAGATCATAGAATTCACTTACATAATATAATTATGTTAAATTTTGTTTTGTATATATAGTGTAATAGAATTTGGTCAAAGTAAGACTGTGAAACTAAATTATTGAATATTTTATTTGGGGCTATTATGCAAAAGTAGTGTAAAGCTAACCATAAAATTATGCGAATCCTGCCACTAGATTATGAATTTTTAGTCAAAGTCTTTTCCATGTCTATGTTTTCCTAAACTTTTTTTATGCATATTAAATCATATTTCTTGTTGTATTTCTTATTTAAACATATACTAACTATTTATGTTGTGAGAGTCAATACAACTTAAATTTTCACATTCTTTTCCTGGACAATTTGTTTTGTATATTATATTGATTTCTTACTAACTCTCAACTTTATAAAATTACTACAACTTTATCCAGAAAAAAGTCTACTGGTCATTCAATACATTCCAATATTATATCATTATTCTTTTTCCCATGCATATTGCATAAAAATGAAATAATTATCAAAATTATTTTTTCAACTAAAATAAGTCAATGTTGTTAGTTTTTATAATCCAATTTTTTAGAAAATAATGATTTGCAATATTTAAGGAGATTAACAATATATATCAATGTTGAAGTAAATGTAAGATTATAATCTATAGTTAGCTTGTTGTATATTGTTGCCTTATAAGAAGAATTGTGATAGGCAAAAACTTGCGAATTACAATGTGACATATTTTTAGACGGTTTACTTATGTAAGTCTATTTTACGTATTTGAAGTGTTTAGTCTATTTTTCATCTCTTTTCTTTTATGTCAATTCCAAAGTCTTTATAATTCTATCTAATTAAAGTGCACTTCAAACTTTTTTTTTTTCCTCTTAACATAAAAAAATGAAGGAGTTTGCTAAAGATCTATGATTAATATTGCATGTCATGGATGTTATATATAATAGAACATCTTATCTCTAGTAACCATGGACGAATTAGTAAATATTTATGGCTCCAGTACTATGAACGAGATGGCTCCAGCACTATGAACGAACTAGTACATATTAGTTTGTGAATTAATAAATATTAAACCATATTAGAGCATGCTCTGCGATTTGAAAACGACGTAACGGGATCCGTTGAGGTGAATTTTGTGATTCGGGGGTGACCATGAAATGTTCGATTTAACACACTTTTAGACTGCCATTTTTAGTGCAATATTGTGTATATAGTATTATTGTTAATTGTCAGTATCTTACTCATTTTGTAGGTGGTGATCGTGTTTTTGGAAATTTATACAATTTCTGGTGCAAAAACAAGATATTTATACTTAATCCAAGAAAATATTAAAATACATTTATCAAGCCACACGAGGAATTAGAAGTGTTCAATCTAGGCACAAGTTCTACCGTTGCAAAGCTTATTCAAAATGCTAAAACATTGTATAAGATCACATTTTAGAATAACAAAGTTATGAAGATGAAAAATAGCCCGGAAGAGGAAAAAAAACAAAGGGAGCTTGGAATTGAGGAGTTGAGGGACCGCAATGAGTTGTTTGTTGGGCAATTTATGCTAGCCAAGTTCGTAAACTCCTGGCCCGTCATCCCTATCGAGCATGATCGGTTTTCACAGCTTCTCTACACTATATAAGAGTGACTTGGGTTAAGACAAGTGGATCCTATTTCCTTTTTCTTGTTTGTCTGTTTTATGAAAAACTTGAATAGGAATTTGAAGTCTTTGCATAGTAATGGGGATTCATATTTCATCCTGGATGTGGTGTTTTCAAGACAACACAACACGTTTAATATTTGTAGAGACCTTTTTCTCTTATGCAAAGGTAATCTCAGCCATTTTCTAGCTTTGGAAATCTTTAATAAATTTATTCGCACTTCTGGGCTCATTGCTAATATGAGAAAGAGTAATATCTATCTGCTAGTGTGAAACTGTTTTTGGAAATAATATATATATATATAATTTTACGACTATACTTGATTCGGTAGAAGTGGCTTGAGATTCACCCTTACACCTTTCTTTTTCCGGTGGTTTGAGTAGTTCTGATTTCTTGAAGATTGCACTTTTTCTTTTCCAGTGATTTGAGTAGTTCTGGGTACTTGAAGATTGCTAGTGGAGACAAGTCGGGTTAATTAGAGCAGGTTCTAGGTGAAGGTTTTGTAATTTTTTAAGGTTGTATAAGTTCGAGATTTTAAAATTGTATGCATTGTTTTCTACACTCTGAATTACTTTTCAAATTACTTTGTAACTAAAATCGAGACTTCGTCTTAGCGTGAGCTCATCTCACCAGAAACGGTCGGTGTATTTTGGTTTTGGACTGTGATACACAGGGTGGGTCGGGACCATGATTGTTCCTCCTCAGTCTTCTTACCCGTTCAGGAAGATTTTGAAATGCCAGAATTTCGTTATTATAATGGAGCACTGTGATTGAGGTTCCTTTCTTCAATCCTTCAGTTTGTTATGCTATTTTGCGGCATGTTGTTGGTCATGTGAGCTGGAACGAGCTATTCCGAATAAA
The DNA here is from genome assembly GCA_036897095.1 of Plantago elongata. Classification (NCBI taxonomy): domain Eukaryota; kingdom Viridiplantae; phylum Streptophyta; class Magnoliopsida; order Lamiales; family Plantaginaceae; genus Plantago; species Plantago elongata. The sequence continues at coordinate 9,611 of JAYMSP010000007.1, forward strand.
TCCTTGTACTCCTCGTCCCAAGTTTACTCTATGGATGCCGTTATGGGCTCGATTAGCCATTAAAAATCAATTACCGGAGTACAGGTTGATGTATTATGTGATGTTGGAGTCGAAACCGTTGACCATCTATTTTTAACTGTCCCGTTGTTTATGCTGCGGTGGAATGCTCTTATTAGGTGGTCTGGCTTCCATGTTCCTCTGGTCCTTGGATGAAGCGTGTTCAAACCTTATATGTAAAGTTCGTGTATGTCATTTGGTTTCCCAGGAATTAGCCACCATTGAATCGAATATTTTGCTTCGACAGGTTGTTCATGTTAGACTATGTAATTGTATAGATTTGTATATACATTAGTTTCCTGATTAGATTAGTCTTTTAGATTATAAAACTCTAGTTAGATTAGTTTCCTAATTAGATTAGTCTTTAGATTATAGCTTCTTGTAATTGTATATATACCCTTTCTAATTCTATGAATAGAGATGGAAAATAGTTCTTTCAGTTCAGAAAGTTGTAGGCCGTTGTTTACAGGATTCTAAGTTAGCTACTGTCTGTAGTAGATTACTTGGTTATTCCAGAGTTTAGAGTATAGGATCAAATGCCTGATCCTTTTGTTCTTCTGTTTTGATGTCTGATATTTGTACGTGTTGAACTAAATCTGTTCCAAAAGGAGAAAAATTACCTTTGCCTAATTATTATGGGTTTTAACTTCTAACCAAGTATAAAGTCTCTCTGATATCATCTATTCATAAACTACTACTAATAAGTACTAACAAATTTTCATATCACACTACTGGTTTTGACAATGATTTCCTCCAACAATTAAATCGGGGTTCGAGTCACGTTTATCGTTTTAAAAAAAAAAGATTCATATGACACATAAATAAACAATTCATGTTCCTGAGTTTTCAAAACAAGCTGTAATAATCTGCTGTAATAATCTTGAAATTTACTAAAACTCATTAATGTGTTAAATACAAGCCAATATGTGTGCTAAAGATCAACAACAACAAGCCTCAAAATTTGGATATTACCTAGTAAAATCACAGCCAACCTTCATTCCACCCTGCTATACACAGTTCAGACAGTAGCACAAATACAAAAAAATGAAATAAAACAAATAAAATTCAGCTGTAAATCCTCTATTACCTGTTTATGGGACATTTAAAGAACTGAGCAGCAAAATCAAGAACCAAACACATTGCATTGCACCCAATTCAAGCCTCCATGTCTAGGCTTTCATCTCCTTTTAGCTTCATTCTTTCTTTCTCATCACATCAAAACCATAAGCTTATAATGCTAAACTCATTAATATCAAGCAAACTCACATAATAAACACAAGCCAAAATATAATCTTTATCATCTTGATGACCCTTGAGAATTCTCCTTGTTATGATTTTGCTCCGAATGACTACCCGAACCACCACGAAAATCCCCATTTTGCCCCAACTGCTGATAAAAGTTACTAAATGCCTGAAAATTTACTCCTCCCAGTTGCCCTTCCTGACTCAAACCAAGCTCCAAACCAGGCACATGCTGCCCTAAAGTAACAGAACCCGGAAACTCAAATCCATGAATCCCGAATTTACCCCCACGATTCGCAGCCTCATTGCTCTGATTCAAGGTTAAAAGATTGGCATTTGGATTAATCCCTGATCCGAATCCACTGAAAGTAGGCCAAAACCCCACTGATCTCCCAAAAATCCCCTCACCAATCCCCTCACTACTAAATCTTGAATACAATCCTGATGAAACAGAGCTCCCCTGTTCCGAAACAGAGTCCCCTGCACCTGTTCAATACACAACAACTCCCCAATTCAAACATAAAGTTTACGTAATCCGGAAGTATCAATATGAAACTAACAATACTACTATCAAGAAAAACATTATCGGAGTGTTTGGTTTCAAACTCGATTCGAATAGAGTTTTTGTAGTCAATTTGTACTTAAAAAAACTCAACTCGAATTGAAATGACTCAATTCGAATTTGAAACCAAACACTCCGTATAAATGTTACGCACTACACGGGTGCAAACTGGAGGTACCTGACAAGGCCGAAGCCGGTATGGTTCCGGTTCCGGTAGCTGCAATAATGGAAGGCTCAGATTGCTGCAACAGCCACTGGATAGTCTCACCATCAGTCTTATGGCCTAACTCTCTAGTGAGCTGAAAAATCCTAGCTGCAGAAAGAGCTGGGATTCTTATCCTTCTACCTCTTCCTTCAACTTTCTTATGCCTATCCTTGTTAGAACTTCTCTTTGGAGCAACTGTTGTCTTCTTTTTACTGTCATCTTGTTGATGTACCTGTAACTGCAGCTGCTGAGAAGTAGTGGTAGTAGTAGTAGTCTCTAGTGACATGTCTGGTTGTTGAAAGATTGTTGCTTCATTCTGTTGATGCTGAATCAAACTGAACTTTGGGTTTGAGGGTTTGTGTTCCATGAGAAGAAGAAGAACAACAACAAGGAGAAGAGGAAGAATTCAGGAGAAAAAAATGGGACCTGTTGATTGATGAAGGGGACATGTAAAAGTTTTAGAATTTATTCAACTTTTCACTGTAGTTTTCTTCAATTAATGATTATTGGAATTATTTTTGGGGTTTCTTTATATGCTAGGAAATGGTTTTTTTCCTAGCTTATCAATGAAGCTGTGTAGTTTTTTTCTTTTTTGTGTGAGCCATAAATATAGATATAATGATTGTGATCTTAGGGATAATATTTTTAAGTGGACTAGGAAATGGACAATATTATTATTGTCATGCTTGATAATTATTGTTATGTTATTATAGCTCATGCAATCCAAAAGGGGTGTTTTGTTTAGTCCTATGATCAGTTACTTAGTTACTTTTGACCTCAGATAGTTTTTTTTTTTTTCACACTTGATAAGGATTGAGTAGAGTCCCTTGCATTGAGGGTGTGTTGACATTGCCCCTTCACCATATCTCAATCTTCTCAAAACACTCATTGTTATCTTGGAACTTTACTGTTAAATTTGTAACATATCTCATACAATTTGAGATAATGACTAGACATGTATAATCATTCTTTTCATACATTAGTGATTTGGAAATTTGTTAGTGATTTGGAATTTGTATGGTTTTACTGGTAAATTTGTAAAGGATCTCATACAAATTGCGATAATGAGTCGACTTGTATAAGCGTTCTTCTGATCATACGTTACAGATGTTAAACTTTATTTCCATCTTATTAATCATTCTTTCAAAGAACGGATAGTCGAATAATTAAATTGAGAGGAGAGAACCCTAGATATATTACTCTGTCGATGTTGATTTGGCAAATGGATGGTTTAATTCCATATGCATTGAACCACACCATCGACACTTAGACATCCATTTGTATTAATTAAATCACCTACTAGTCCATTCTTCTCATTTAAATTAATATGAATTCAAAGGAGTTCAAACTTTTAAATGAGATTGATATCTTACTCAAAAAACCTAGGACCCCTCCCAATCACCTCTTACATTGGCACTAAAATGATCATCGAACCTCCCTTCAAGCGAACATCTGCACACCATCTTTCGCTACTCAAACATCAAGAAGCGCCCTACATATGACATGAAGGTTATAAGGCTTTTTTTAACATAACACAAAAATAAAACCCCTCAAATGTGAATTCTAAACTTAAAGCGTGAAATATCATAATCCGATAATTAGAACAATTTAGTATTATCCGTAACTACAGAACAAGCATTATGGGTATCAAATAAGGTGGTGAACTACAGGCTTGTCTCTAGCAACAATTTGATTGTGAAGAATATATTATTTAACTGCCAATGAGTGATTAGTTAAATTGTCCAAATCTTGAGTTGATTTAGCATCATAATCAATGTTTTGCTTAATATGGCGTGTTACTTAAGTTGTTTGTCGGCTGTGAATGATTCATTCATATATGTGTTTCCATTGTGCTTACAGAATTAGTTATTAATGACCAAACAGTTTATTTATACATTTATCTTCTCCATCTCATACATATAAGCTAATGCTTCATCACGTCATTTTCATCATTAAATCCACTTCTCATTTCCATCATTCCTTTTTCTTTTTCTTTTCCCCTTTTTCATTATTATACTTCTATTTACTTTAATATATTAGCATCTATCTCAAAGAAAAAAGAAAGAAGAACAAAATAAAGAAAACTAAAGAGGCTTATAACCCAAGGAAATAAATCATTATGAGTTTTTAGTTTGTTCATAAGTCTCGTTTAAAAGTTAAAATCATTCTTACATTTAACTAACTCGTATTTCAAGTTGAAGTGCTCCTGACTCGGTCAGTAGCTTATGTGACATGCGTAAGAATATGTTTTTCGATACTTTATTTATTTCGTTTAATTAAATGATGGTAATATTTTGAAATTTTGAAAAATATATGTATGAAATTTAAGCTTGAAAGCGAGTTGCAAAGGTTAAAATAATTCTTACATTTAACTAACTCGTTTTTCGAGTTTAAGTGCTCCTGACTCGGTCAGTAGCTTACATGACAGACGTAAGAACATTTTCCTTCGATACTTTATTATTTCATTTGATTAAATGATAGAAATATTTTGAAATTTTGAAAAATAATGATATGTATGGAATTTAAGCTTGAAGAGGGAGTTGAAATGACAGCATATTGTTAGGTGGATGTGATGATCGTATATTATGTCTATTAGTGTGATATGTTGCCCAGCTTCAAGACATATAGGGACCCAAGCTTTATTGCAAAGTTGTTGAAATATCCCTTTGTTTGAATTTTCTTCAAATCAAAGTATATTTTTTTTCACTTATTACTATTATGCAGAAATTTCAATGATTTAAGTCCATTTTTTGTTGAAGTTTCTTTGACAAGTGTTGTCCTTCAATTTTGGTGTCTGAATGATTTGACAATTTCTTTGTAGATACATAAAAATAACTAAAAACCAGTTTTAATTAATTAATTAATTGACTTCTTTTGCTGTCTCCAAAAACTTAGGTAACATGGACATGTACTCTGCTGTCTGATTGATTCCAATAATGGAATGTAACTCATACTCTCAAGTATCAAAATATAATGCCCATAAGACTAACAATTCCAGAAATACTCTGGATCCATCATTCATGTCTCAAACGTGGTATATATAAAAAAAATTATCTACGTAAAAGAAATATATAAACAAAAATTTAAGGGCTGATTGATATGGAATTTAAATGGGCATTTAGATGAATTTTGGTGAAATTGTGTTTGGAATAAAATTTAAATGAGGTATTTGAAGTGTATTTTATGCCAAATCACTGCTCATCGAGTTAAATGGACCAATTTTAATCATGCCATTAATCGTTACTTTTGTGCACTCCCTCCCTTACTTCATATTTAGTTATCCCATGGCATTAAGGATTTAATCGCCACAACAATTCCTGCAGTTAGAAATTTTATCAAATGTGCTTTGTGTTTTCCTTAATTATTCCTTGCATCCATATTCTACATTCACTTTATATATGCTTCAAACTTGAATTCCAGCTATTCCAAAGCTCCAAGCAATAAAATAATTGATCCAAACATTGTCCATCACATGTAAGTCATGAGTAATTTAAAAGAAAAACGTAGCTCAAGATCGTAAATACAATTTAAAAAGTATTTAAAAAGTATTTGATTTACGACTAAAAATTAAAAAGTACACTAAATTTTAACGCTATACAAAATAATCTATTTGAATTTGGGATCAAATCATATACTATAGTAGTACTTTATAAGATTATTTGGGAGGGTCCATCTCCTGCTTCTACATGTTGTAAATGTCTGTAATACTCCACCAAATTAGTTCTGTCTTTTACTTCATCATATGTGGTCTAAAATTTACACACCTGTTTCTGTTTACACTTTTACTCTATCCAACTTAGCTAAAATCTACAGCAGAAAGGCCAAGTTGCCACCTACTTTTCTCCCAATTTCCCAACATCAAAAATTTCCCATTTTAATCAATGTTTTCAATCCCGACGAGATCTTGCTATCCTGGTGCAGTTTAGCACCTGAGTGGGATTGACATGCCCGATCAGGGAAGCATAGCATCCCGAACAAATCTCGAAAATCCCAATCGAGATTGCAGCCGGGATCCCGAACATCCCGAACGGAATATTAAAGTTTGGGAGTAAATTGACATATTTTCCCAATTAAAACTTTATACATTACAAATTTACAAAGTCCAAGTCCATGTTTTTTCAATTTCTGAGTTTCTACCACTTATTTTTAAGGTTTTAAGTGTATGTTATAATGTGTTGCATATCATATATTTAACTTCAGTATCTCAATCATCCCTGTAGTGTGATTCCGCTATTTCAATTTTTTGGTTCAGCACGACGTGACGCGATCTGGAATTCACAACACTGATTTTAATATAATAACATTTTAAAACCAAATTCAACGTTTACAGCCTAGCACAAATTCACAATTTAAATAGTTACACAGCAAAGCACTTGAAGAAGAAAGTATTCAATGTGAAACCATTTGCTATTTCAATATTTAATCCTTTAAAGTATGACTGACAGGAAAATCCAACAGAAATATCCAGAAAAAAAGTCACAAATAAATAAAGTAATTATGGCCGTGAAGACTTTAAACTTTATTTTTTCAACATAGCTGTGTGACACATAATAAATCACATCACATCACTGGATTAGCACAAAAGATCTTTAATCACCAAAAGCTAAACACCTCAGATCATTCACCATTTCACCATTCTTCGAGGTTTATTGGTTCCAACTTCCAACTTCCAAGTACACCTAAACAGCAAACTAATGATAATTAATGATACAAGATTTGTCATGAAACTGCTGTTGTTGTGGTAAAAACTGAATCTTTTCACAGTTTATCAGTCAATGCAACTGAAGTGTGTATGTTGATGTGCCATCAATGATCAATAAATCTAAAATATCCGAAACCATCGAATGGTCGATTCTCAATGATCTTGGTCTCATTCCTCATCAGCGAGATCACCCCACTTGACTTTGTGTCGTGCAGCGAGGTAATGAGCCCCAACCGGACCACGACTTCCATAAGGATAGTATTCCGGGGTTCTTTTCTTTTCTTCGAGGTCCTTTAACACAGGTGTGAACAAAGACCAAGCAGCATCTAATTCGTCGCTCCTGATGAAGAGTCTTCTTTCACCTTCAATAGCATCTAGAAGAAGTCTCTCGTATGCACAAGGTATCTCCTTGGAGTACCTATACAGCATTACACAAGAATAGTTGGGTTACTTATGTTGGTCATGCATAAATATAATTATGCTATCGTTGTGATCCACTCCTGTAGCAAATTACGGCAATCACAAAAGGATAATCCACATAAGATGCAGTCTTTGTTTACCAATGATATGTACAGGCTAATTCGGAATATGGCAATCTAGCACTGAACTTATTAATCGTTTATAAGCTATATAGTATATCTATGGCGTTTAGGCATTACTGCCAGCAAAATGACCTGAATTTATATAAATAAGCTAAAACAACTAACCCGAGAGATATCTGGCCAATATTGATAGGTTGTGACATGGTTAACACAAATTTGAAACTTATCCAATGTTGATATGAGAGGACATTTGTAATGACATTGACCTTTCTCATAGATGTCTCAACTCTCAACAGCATCTCCTTCATTCACTTGTATGTAATGTACCCCACACCCAAATTGGGAAACTTGGAATCACAGAGGCCAAGTATCATATTTAGTTATTTACTTCAAACTAATACCATCTGCTATCTTCCGGACAAACTATCTTAAAACATATTCATTTATGAGGTTAACTACTCCACCAGGTGTCTAAATAATTCCAAGTGCTGTGCTGTCCCGTCAAACAGGAAGCCAGGAACTTGACATAACGCTCATCAGCATAACTTGGCTTGACTGTCCACGACCCGTTAAAGCCAAAGTTCAGCCTTTCACTCAACAGCCACCATGGATGTAATGAGAGGCTTCTACTTCCACGATATGAGCAAGCATTACAAATGAAATTTCTGATAACGAATCATCTTATATGATGCTCTTTCCATTGGACGTTGCCCTATCTATGGGATAGAAGGCCTCTCTTTCAAGTGGCAGGTTGTGTGCTTACTTCCTAGTCACAGCAGGTTGGTGGGGGTGATTTGTCATGTCATAGTTCAATAGACACAGGGATGGATGAATTTGATTCAGGAATTAATGAGGTTCTGATTAAAAAAAAAACCCTGTTTTTCCTGAACATTAGGAAAACCACAATTTATTTACTCGTGCAAACTTACACCATCAACCGCCCAGGTGTTATACGTGGGTTTTTTTAGTTACATGAAAACACCCTCAAATCAGCTGACAGAGGGAATACAAACTGATAACGAATGCATCCTTTAGCACTGTCAACATAAAAATGCTTCACTTACTATCTATGATTGCATCATTGCAAGAAGCAGACAGGATTCATAGAATAGAGCGGGTCGAATCAGGACTCTTTAAATATTGTCTTCAAATCACAAATAAGATTGGTATAGAGCAATGTAAATTTGTAGTAATCGTTTTCAAGTAAACAAAGGCAAGGACATAAAGTTGAGACACTCAGGACAGTAGAGTAGGTGAGTAAAGCTGAGAGAATAGAACCATATATCTAAGGCTGGCAAATATGGGGGGATAAGCGGATTAGGTGGATACAGGTAGCACAATATTCGGATCTTTTGCTCGATCCAGCCCAAAGGACGCTTGCAAATTAGAATCAATCTGAATCGAAGACAATAAGGTTGTAGGAGAACAGAGGGAATCGAAGACGAAACACATAAAAAAAAGAGTAGAATTGGTGTGCTGCTAGAAAGGATATAATTGTTCGGATATACTAAATCAGTATCAAAGACAGAAGGAAATTTAATGGGTGCCCATTCTTTTTCCCAGTCTGATCCATTTGTAATGAGGTGTTCACGGCCACAGGTAACCCAGCTCTCCCCCTTCTGTTAATATTTGGGTCACATACCTCTTTAATGATAAGGTATGGGCACATTATTACCCATGTAATTGGCTAATTTTTCGACCCCTACTGAAATTGATTGACAAACACATGCAGGATGATAAATTTTGCAGCCCCAAAAATGAATATTTGCAATCAATACCTTGCTTTGTATAGGAGATTAAGATTGCTCCGGTCCAATCTCATTCCAAGTCCAGGGACTTTGTTGTTAATCTTCAGATAAATACCTTCATCAGGCTGAACACGGATTACAAGCTCATTTGTTGCTCGGTCAATATCGGCCCCAATGTTTCGGTTGTACAAATTACCAGGAACATGTCTAAATTGTACTCGTATCTCAGCTCTGAGACATGCAAAGATCCCCATGTTAGATATACATTAATAAAATGAGTTCATAGGACATAATATTTTCATTTTGCTAACCTCCTATCGTTTAAAGCCTTCCCAGCTTTCATTAGGAAAGGCACCCCATCCCATCTTGCATTATCTATGAAAAGTGCAGCAGCAGCAAAAGTCGGCGTTAAACTGTCATTGGGTACAGTCTTGTCATCTATATATCCGGGATAAGAGACACCTCCTTTCACGTGACTCTTGTATTGTCCTATGACCACATCATCAACGGATAACGGCCGCATGGAGCGTAAAACTTTAACCTGATATCCATCAAGTAATTTATCATTAAAGATGGTGTAACGGCATTGTTCCTTGTAATTTGGTCAAGAAATAATCTACCCACTAAGATTTAGAAAGATTTGGACAATCTCCCTCTATTTCAAAAGAGATGCAAAGCACCTCTTGAGAGAGATGTATTAAGCAAGAAAGATAAAATGTGCCAAGACCATATCCATAAGGAGGAGCCTGCTTCAAAACAAGATGTATGCAATTTCCTATTTCAGATTACAGGGATGTGAAATGCGAATCGTGAAGATAAAAAGGGTGAAACCACACTAGCCAAGAAACTACACAAACTATAAATGCACAAGTTAGTATAAAGATGAACCTTCTCATTTCTGATATCTTCAGCATCCAAACTGACGGGCGTTTCCATGGCGAAGAGGGCCAATATTTGGAGGAGATGATTTTGCATTATATCTCTAATTATTCCATAATGATCAAAGTAACTGGTGCCACATAAATAAAAAGGTGAATAAGCTTGAGGTATTTTGTGAATGTGCAATCCTGTACAAAAAACTGACAAAAAATATTACCCTCCCCTTCCTTCAGTGCCGAAGTCCTCGGAGAATATGAATTGAACATTCCTAATATACTGCCTTGACCATAAAGGTTCAAAGATAAGGTTGGAGAACCGAAGGACTGATAGATTTTCCACGAGCTCCTTTCCAAGATAGTGATCTATTCTGTAAGATTGGAAGTTCAGAATATAAGTATCAAAACATCATTGCCAAACGATCATCTCCATTTCTCTTCCGATAATGAGCCCAATCTAAAAAACTACAACCAGTTTTACAGCAAAACATACAGACTCCTGCCCAAAATTCTAGATAAGTAACTAAGGAAATCAAGTTGTAATAATAGGTATTTTTCCATATAATAGAATATATATCCATATAACCACTGTATGTTAAAATTATTCACCTGAAGATTTGATCCTCCTTCAAGTATTGCTTAAGGTCACTAGTTAAAGCAGCTGAAGATTCAGAATCTCGACCAAATGGCTTCTCAACTATGACGCGAGTCCAGCCATTAGCAGAAGAAGCAGATGTACTGGCACACTTAACAGCATTCACGAAGATGTTCGGTGGGATTGATAAATAAAAAAGACGATTTGAGACCCTTCCAGCCTACACAAACGTAATATTGTTAGAAGCTTCCTTAAATTGTCCCATTTAAATTCCCTGAAATTCATGTTCTTCATGACATTCAAGGTATGTAGACATAGGTCACAAAATTTATTGTATGGATGGGTCTATGAGGATATTATGACAGTTGTGGAAGGCATTGGCATACTGTTTATTGCAGCCCTTGATAGGTGCCGTATCAAATATCAATGACTCAGAATCTCTTCTAGCATATAAAGCTTGTCAGGTGTGTAATAATGTATTTTACCAGAATGTTTTCCAGATTTCGACAAAACTAAGGTGGATTAATAGAGGGGCAGAAAGAAGAGAAGAACATAAATCCTGATGCAAGCTCCACGTGAAACTAGAATATATTATCATAAACCACGAGCTACCAAAACTCCCAATTACCTCATGTTCCTTGAGCTTTTTGTCAAGCTCCTCAAAATTTTCCTCGGAATCATATTGACCAGAGTGGTAGAAACATCTCTTCAGGAACTCCTTCATCTTTTCATTGCAATTATCCCTAAAAACATTATGAAATCCGAATGATCAAAACTCTAACAGCTCACCCATAAGAGCTCTATGCACCTAAACTCAAAATCTAGTCTTTTGTGGCATCAGGAGTTAGGAAGAGCCCAATCACTTGGAGCAAGTTTGAAAGAAGTACCTCTTGTCGATTCTGCAAGTGAGAGTCCTGCTAACCATGTTTCTTAGTTCTTCATCAGTCATTTTGCTACGGGCATAACCGAAGATGGTGAAGTGCTGAAACCAAAACGTTGATCATGCTTAATATATTGTCATGTAATTCTTTTTTTATAAGAATAAGTGAAACCATAAAGCCGGAAAGTTGTAAAGTAAACCTCAGGGAGGCAATCTTCATAGTAAAGTGCAAAAAGGGCCGGAAATATCTTTTTCTTGGCAAGGTCACCAGAGGCACCCACAACCGTGATGCTGACAGTTGACTCACCCCCATTAACATCAAAATCAACTGGCTTTATGTGTTCCTCTGGAGCTGAACCCAATGACGAAAGCTCTTTCGATTTCCTCAAAGGAGCCTCAGTTTCGCTTGCAACCCTTTTCGTGGCCAATTCACCTATAAATTCCATACATTTTTATGTAACTACTAGAAATCCAACAAATTTTTCAACAACCATTAGTCAAAATGAAATCTTTTCCCTCTCCATAGTCCAATATGCAATATTACTATTATGATATCAAGTTATCAACACAACCATACCAATTGAACAAATTACTACCAGATAAATTCACCAAACTAACCAGCAAATTAGCGCAAGCAAACAACATATATCAACACAAACAAAAAAAAAGCAGGTGAACAACAAATAAAAAAGAGATGAAAACAAACCATCTTGCATGACAACAGCATTGGCCAAAGACTTGGACTTGGCTTGCAAAGAACCGATTTTTGAGCTGAATCCTTTTGCAGAAACCACAGGAGTTGGAACATAGCAGAGTCTCTGATGAAACCCGATTGAGGATTTACTCGAATGAGCATAAGCTGCTTTTGACGAAGAAGAACAGCAGTGATTCATTGCAGCTGCCATTGATTAAAACTCAATAAAGCTCTCTTTTTTATTTCAATAATTGGTTTCTTTGTTGATTGAGAAAGAATTAGTGATGGTGAAAAATAATTAATGAAAAATAGTGGGTTTTGAACAAGGGTTCGGAGAAGTCGAGGGTTTGGATCAAGACTCTTGAGATCTCCGAAAGGTTGCTAATTTTTGGTGTTATATTGGGCTTTCTGCTGCCATGCTTTGAAGATGAAGAAAGGCTATATTCGTTTTGGTGTATAAATATGATACCAAATTCTAGTTTTCAATTCCAGTTTGTAGTTTTAATAGTATTTGTTTTTGTTGATTTGTTAACAAACAGTCACTACCTGGCAAGTTTCTATTGTTGTGGAATTGAAGAGTCCATTTTCATATGTTCTTGTCTTCGAAAAGGCATGGATGGAGTGCAAACTTCACCATCTAGTTGAGTTCAAGCGATGTCTTCTCACAAAGTCAACGTAATGTTTCGATCCAACTCCCTTGCAGTCCAGCTGATCAAAACTATATTGTTTTTCAACTTAAAATTACTTCAGTTCAATCCAATTTTATTCAGTTAAGTTCGTCGTAGTTATAATTTATACCTTACGTCAGTTCAATTCAATAAATTTCAGTTGAAACTAACAGAGCCCAAGTCCGATATTTTGAGGACCCATGTTCATAGAGATTATTTAGAAAATTTATAAGTCCATGAAGATCTAACCTTCTCTTGATATTTCTTGTACATAGTAAAATATAGAAGTTTGTAGAGAATGATAGTGGTAGAAAGATCTAGGTGGAGAATCACCTAGAACAATCATCGTCATTCCTTTAAAAAGATGGAATTATGTATAAATAGGCCATTAAGCCACCCATTTTCATCATTAAGAAAATAAAATGTTCTTGCAAACTTCTAAGCTCTCTACTACACATTACAGTAAGACTTAATAGCTACTCTCGAGGCAAACTAGTCTAGTGCCACACAGATTAAGTTTTCTTACGAATTAAAGTTTTATCCCGTATACTAAACTCACTTTTCCTTTTCTTTCTTCATTTATGGAAAAGATAGATGAATGTTGTGAATATAATAACGACATGATGAAAGTACTAAATTTCGGTGATGGTCAGCTCCCAAAAACCTAAACTATTAAAAATAAGTTTCTCTCTTCCCATAAAACCAACCAGTACCGACGACCTAAACTATTAAAAGTAAGTTTCTCTCATCCCATAAAACCAACCACCGACGTCATATGCAGGTCCAAAACTTACATACCAATACATGCATGTTTTCCTCGGTGTGTACTTGATTATTCGTGTGATACTTAAATTTGAATTTTTTATGAACAAACTTTCAAAAAGACTGACATACACTCCTTTAACAACATTCTCAATCAAATCTCAATGTTTTTTAAGTTATTGTTAGGGTGTGATTCTTAAAACCATATAAGTTATTAGAGGGTCTTAATCCATGTTTATAGGGTTTCCTATGAGAATGTCGTGCTAATTGTACGCTCCTAATTGCGTGGCACGCTTATGATTGCACCACAAATCCTTTATTAGGCCCATTATATTATCTTTTGAACTGTTGAGAGCAATGAAATATTTCAACGAGAAGCTTAGAATTTCTATATTGCTTTTGATATATTTTCATATTAACATATATTCCTTAATTTTCAAGTGTATTTGTAGAAGATAATTGAGGAATGAAAGCCTTTAATCGTTCCTTACGTATTTTTATATCAATAATTGTCTTAAACATTAGAGTTTTATAATAATTATAAAAATATGTATAAATAAATTTAGTAATATATTTTAAGTCTAACCAATGCAGGTAATCAAATATAGTTTATACCTTAATTTGTTAGCCCAAGTACCAAAATTATTTATTAATAATTAATACGACTCTATATATCATGATGCCCATCTAATATATCTCTCTGATAAATAATTATTAAATTAAATAATGGAACTCGTGGACCTAAAAGAGACAAAGGGTTTGGAGGATCATCCGGGCATGGAACGAACCAAATGCTTGAAAGAAAAGACATACGAAACTAAACTCTAGTTATATTATATGGGCTGCAACACTCCAACAAGGAATAATGAGACAACACTATTTCATTTAGAGGGAAGTCAAAATTGAGTTTCATTTCCAAGTCTAGTTTGATGCATGTCACAATACAAATTGCATGCATGAATCTTCCCGTCACGTATGACATAACTAATTAGTTGAACTTTCCAAACAAAGTACATAGTTAAATTGTCTTCAAATACAACGAACCACACGATTTGGAAAGGGTGTAGTTATATAATGAGTATTTGTTGTCAAGGTATCACAAATTTTAACATAAACCCAATTATATATTAGTTAAATTTGGAGTTATAAGATGATCTGATAATAAGGAGTTGAGGTTGTATACAGAAAGTATAATATTCGAACCCCGACAGTGTTGGAGTAGTTATAAGGTGATTGAGGCGGAGTTACAAGATATTCTGATTAAGACAAGATAACGAGCTATAAGGTGATATTAATAATTGTACCTTGTAATATAATTAGATTATTCAAGAAAAAGAATACATATGCAAACTTTGGCATGGCGTAGACAGCGTGTGGAGCACATTCTTTGTCCGCAAACTGCTGAAGTACTTGCGACTGTGTGTGGGGTATGGATTTAACACTGCAGCAGGGTTGGCGTAATGTTCTTCTTGAGAGTGACTGTCTGACTTTCGTGGAGGCGTTTCGATCGGATGCAATTTGTCTCTTGCCTGGTGATAATTTTGTAGAAGCTTTGAAACATATTTCTTCATACTTTAATTCAGTGTCGTTTCAACATTGTATTAGGGGCGGTACTATTATGGCCCATAATCTTGGTAAGAATGTGGTTAGGAATTGTGAAGGTAAAGCAGATATGTCCCAGTGAGCTTGCTAGGCTGATTGTATTATTTTCAGTACTTTTTTATTGAATAAAATTCCCTATTTCCAAATATATATATATATATATGAATTAGGCTTTATTATCTTTAATAAAAATTCATTTAGTTCAATTCAATTTAAACTTCGAATATAAAATGGAGAATCAATAAGGGCCAAACTATAAGAGTTGAAACAATATTTCACTGCTCGACCACCGTTACAAGTTAAATACCATTCCCTTTACCCTCAG
The DNA here is from genome assembly GCA_036897095.1 of Plantago elongata. Taxonomy (NCBI): domain Eukaryota; kingdom Viridiplantae; phylum Streptophyta; class Magnoliopsida; order Lamiales; family Plantaginaceae; genus Plantago; species Plantago elongata. Next base: position 25,070 of record JAYMSP010000007.1, read on the forward strand.
GGCCCCAAGAATTGGTATAGAATTACACTTCAACATTTGTAATTTTATCTTTAAAATACAAATAAAAATTTAATTTAAATTTAAATAATTCAACTTCAGTTTTATACTAAACAGTTCTTTATTTTTTCATCTTTTTAGAATATATTTTATTCAACTGAAAATTCAATTTCGTTCAGTTTCATTTAACTTAATTTTATTTTATTTAATTATAATTTAAATTATAATTCACTTTGATTTAAATTAATAAATTTCCGTGGAAGAAAATATAGTCCCCCTAAATTTGTGCAGAACAAAACTTAGCATGAAGTACTAGTATGCTTTGAGGGACGAAACTAGTTTTGGTCAAAAGGTCATAGTGTATGTGTTTTTGACTTTTGGTTTTATGAAAAGAATACAACATATATGGGCTGGGCCAAATATATAAAGTGAAGTCATAAATGGGTATATGCCTTCCATGCTAAGCAAAGAACAATAACGTTACGCACACTCCCCAAATTGCTGCTGGTCATGCTCTTCAAACCACTCACGCGATAATTAATTTTCAAATTTTGTTTATCACTGTATTTATTATCCACTTCTTTAAACTACACTTCCATCCCCATCCCACACAATAAAAAACGTATTCTTTTTATAAACTTCCTACAAAATTATAAACATTTTAAAAAATAATAAAAAAATATCTCCACTAACTAGTTCAATATTTATATTATAATAATAAATAATTGACTGCATTAAAAACATCGTCGAGGGCGGACGTGGGGCAGGGGACGAGCACCCCCGAACCTCATTTTTTTTATAGGTTGTATTTTCGAAAATTTTAAATTTCGACTCTTGAACAATTGAAATCTCCTCATATATATAATTTCGTCTTTTAAAGTTGAAATTCTTGTCCGTCTTTAAATAACGTTGAAAATTTTATACTTTATTATACGGGAAAATTTTATACTTTATTATACGGGACGGAGGTAGTTATATTATAAGGATCTACTTGATGTCCTTTCAAAAGTTGTAACAATAGTTTATCAGTGGAAAGAAAGCTGGCATGCCTTTTTTGTTCGGGCCAACTCAATGTACGAGTGGTGGTACTCACTATCATCTTTCCACCAGTTTGCATGCTTTTTAATTATATTTTTTTCTCCACGAGGTCACATCCTGCATGATTTTTATATTTATATATCTCATCCACAATTTTAGGTTTTATACAATCTGAAGATCTCAATATCACATATCTCATCCTGTATGTGTTTCTTTATCAATCTATAATCTATTTCATTTGGCATTTGAACAATTATCAAGGTAAAATAACGAGAAAAATTCATTTAGATTGATAAAGTAGTGACTAAACAATAAGATGTAAATATATAAAATATGAAAATAGTGATTGAAAAAGCTTAAGCTTTATCCTCATCACATTTTGTTGGTGATCTGTTTTCGATATTTATTGATGTTTTCGCAACATATATGAATATATATGGTGTTCCGTTTATGTTGGAAAGGCCAATCCGTAACATGTATATGAACAAATTAATGGTTATTTAATGGTTTGAAATTAGTCATAATTCCTCGTTCCATGTTATGAATCCTCTTGTTTAATCATCATTTTACGACATTCCTACAAACACTTTATTCAATATTCTGTCGATCATATGTATAAAAACATACAGTTTATTGGTGTAAATTGTAAATTAAATAATGTAATTTGAAGGGGGAAGAATGAGTCTAACAAGGATATACATACATCTATAATGCCAAGATGTTTTTCAAAAGCTATATTTTGAAGGCAACAAGTGATGATCAACCACTAAAATAACATGGTTGATGTCGATTATTGATACAAGTGTTAGATCCTATATCTATATGATGATCCAAATCAAAAGCTTGAGAGTTGATGATTTAATACAAAAGTACATGAAGAAGAACATAAACTATCTGCTAATTATTCTACATTTGTCAATGCATGAAAACAAAGATACAAATCTCCTTGATGATTTAGCCTCTTCCATCATCCTGCAACAAAGTGGCTTCAAGCAACCTTTGCTTATTAACTCTTGCAATAAAAGCTTCAACTCTTGAATTCAACACCTCAGTTGGCATATCCTCTTTTTTCTCTTTGGCCCTATCCCATTTCACAATTGCACTTTCCCCCCAAACTTCGCTCTTGCTTGCTCTCAACTCCCCTTTCTTTTCCTCCTCCGGATGCCTCATACTCTTGGACATCCTCATCTCCTTTCCCTTTTCCTCTTGAATCTCATCGTAAAGATTCAAATTCAAATTCAAATTCAAATTCATTTTGTGTCCTTCACTTTCGACAATTTCGCTTTCACCCCAAACTTCGCTTTTGCTTTCTCTCAACTCCCTCTTCTCCTCTTCAACATGTTGCATGGTACTCTTGGAAGCCCTAATTTCCCTTTTCTTCTTAATCTCCTCATTTGGTTCTCTTTTCACAATTGCACTTTCACTCCAAACTGCACTCTTGCTTGCTCTCAACACCATTTTCTTCTCTTGCTCATCTTGGTGCATGTTCTTGCTCACTCTCATTCCCTTCTTCTTTTGCAAACAAACTTCACTCTTGCAAGATCTCAATCTACTTTTCTTCTCCTCATGTTGATGCACACTCTTAGACAACCTCACTTCCCTTTTCTTCTTCACCTCATGATGCAATTCCTCAACACCATTAGCCCTTTCCACAAATCCATCTTCGGTGCTCACCGCTTCAATAACACTGTGACCGTTGGGGCTTGACCTCTTGCTTCTTGCAACATATTCATCGTATATCTCGGAAGCCGGAGATGCACGTTGTTGAGTGAACGTTGATTCTCGTACGAGGATCAAGACGATAACATTCCCTAATATGAACAAACACTTGGCATTCAAGAATAGGGAGACATTAGTTGGAAGAGAAAAGAGAAAGTCCATCATGTATGGAACCCAAAGAGGGTAAGTGAAGAACAACAATGTGATCAAAGATGTGAGTGAGTAGAGAACAAGATTATAAAGAAATTGGTGTTGAGCCTTCTTGTACTTCTTCATGGCTTGAATCTTTTCACCATTGATTGAAGAATCCATTGAGGAGGAATTTAAAGATGAAGAAAATATATATGAATTTAGTTTTATGCTTGTAGAAGGTTTAGTAACTCTCATGCATTTTGCAAGAACTTATGAATGGGGATACATGGTGTTTATATAGTGGGATAGAAAGTAGGAGGAAATATTAGTGGATTCTCCACATGCTTTTTTATTTTGGATGAAAGGAAAAGTTGAAAGCTATGGCGTAGCTATGCTTCTTTTTGAAAAGCATAATCTTAATTAAGCATGCCATTATAACTAATTGGAGTACGTATTGTACAAACTTAGGTGCTTTGGTTTTCTAGTGTGGCATATGGTTTTCAACTTTCGTGACAAGATTTCTTAGTGGTTAGGTTACTTTGAGAGTTTTTGGAAAGCACCTTTAACCTGGTCCTATTCATCAATAATTTCACTCACATTTCTCTTGTGTAAATACTTGAAACACGACTTCAATCATTGTTACGTTCTTTGATTAATCAAAACTTAAATTACACGCAGATTCAACATTTGGAAAAATAGCCAAACTTTTATGTCTTTCTTGTCATCGTAGTAATGTCACCATTGTTTTCTTTTTTTCAACTATTTTTATCATCAATCATTTCTTTTAACTTCTTTTAACGGTTAAAAAGTTAAGCGTCTTACCAACTAAGTTGAACTTCGTTGTTTTTTTTAATCATCAATTGAAGTCATGTAATCCAAGGTAACTAACTCGTTGAAAGTTTAACTTAATTTACTTTGATTTAAGATTTATTAAGTTCATTTTAATTCACTTACGACGGCAATCGGTTAGAGATAATTGTAAATTCCATGTTCGATCTACTACATAATTAATTATCAGGACAAGTTCACTACAGAATTACATATGTGCTGTGTTTGCCACTAAAACTTACTAGATGAGTAGATGTACAAAAAGAAAAGTAAAAACTAGTTGACAAGGTCACAACACAACTCACGAGGAAAGCAAAAGAAGAACTTTACCAGAAGGTAAAAGTTAAGTGATAGTGGTGGCGCCGATACACATCATAAAATTGAAAGTAATATATTCGATTCTGGTCGAGTATGAATTTGTGTATACGAACTTTAAATTGACCGTCTTTCATAACGCTTGTGTATTATCATTAGAGATTTTGTTAAAATTAACTTTAAAATGGAGATATTATGTTTTACTTAGAGAGAAAGATTGCGAACAGGGCCGTCTTCGAGAATTGAGGGGTCTGTTTAAAAAAATTAAACGAGGTCTAACACCATACGCGATATTAAATAAAAAGAATTATAAATGTGCAAAACATCTAAAATCAGCCGTTATTTAATAAATATTACAAAAGACTAAGAAACTAATTGAAAATTGCAACTCTTCGAACATTCTTTGAAGCATGATTCCAAAATTAAATCCTAAATTTTCAAACCCAAATTTCTAATAAAACACAAGAATTTCTAGATGTTGTTTGAGTTTGATTGCTTAAGTTAGGATGAAGGATTGAAGAAGAATGAAGGGCCCTTATATACATGAAAATTGAAAAGAAACGGTCATTTTTTTTATATTTGAGGAATTAAACAGATTTCTTTGATATTTAAGGAATTAAATGGATGGTTTAATGGAAATTGAGAGGAATTAAGTTCTTAATTATAAATTTACATGAAGAGAGTTGTCTTCCTTTAATAATAGATACTTAAACAGATATCTTTTACTACGCAGAGATATATTAGGAAGAAGAAATCGAAATAGGAGAATGAATGTCGCCAACTCCAGGCCTCCAGCAGCTGGTCCAGCTACAGTATCTCTATTTTTTTTATTGGATTGGACCATGTATATTGGTTGGGCCTAGGGCTGAGGCCCTGCGCGGTTGGGCTTACTGCGCTGGGCCTTAGCCGGGCCTGATTGCGAAGAGAGATAAATATTACACAAACCATTATACTAATATATACAAGAGATGCTAAAAGAATATATATACATGTCATTAACCTATACTAGTATATACAAGAGATGCTAAAAGAATATTTTTTACATTACATTTTGTAATATATCTAGAAATACAATCTAATGTAACATGGACTAGCTACTCCGCTCACTTCTTCCCACCTCTTCTTCATTCTTGTATAGGATTGGCATGTGTGTAGACATCTTCATTGGCATATAGGCTTGGCATGTGTACTTGTGAGAACTTCTTAACAATCGTCGATTTACTTGTATTTCTTTCTTAACTTAATACTCCTTATGTTTTGTTCCATATTTTAACACTCCCCTCAAGATGATCATGAATTTTATCTATGTGCATCTTGAACAATAGAAAATTGCATTAGAAATCAAAACGATTTATAATAGAAAAAATCATGGTACTTTCTACGAATTTTGATTCCTACAAATAATCTTTGTGTCGATAACAATTAACTTCACAATGTCCGAAAGTGATCCAATTGGTTTCAAGTCATGCAATGTAGCTTTTACCGTGCTTGATTGAAAATATTTTTCTCGAGATTTCTTCTCAAAGGCTCAAACTAATATATAGACCTTTTGAATTTTGAAGTAGGGAGTTTGTATAGATAAACTTTTATTAGATGTATAAGAGGAGTATTGCATGTATATATACTTTGTATTCTCATAGGTGGATTGGTAATATTTTGTTCCAATGTTGGAGCTTAGAGTCTTTTTGATTTATGAGCTTTCATGGTCCAACCTTATGAGAAGTCATAGACCATAATTTTCTCATCTTTAGTGACAATAACAAAACTTACTTTTGGAGCATTGCTTTAAGAAAATTTGGGGGAGGTACCTCAAAATTAAAGGAAGATCTTGAGATCGCCATTAATTCACTGAATCTTTAAAAAAAGTATATATGTGAAGCAACCACCATGATCATTTTATTATTTATATTAACTTGATTTAGCAGATGAGAAGTTGATCTTGAAAACTCTTTTTTTTTTTTTTTTAAGATAGTTGTAAGGACTTCATATTCTAATAAAGGACCCTCACCTTAGTCATAATAAATAAAACAAAGTGTTGGGAGACTTAATTTTCATAATTTTTGAATGATGATTCCCATATAACAACTTTTTTTTTTTATTAAGATGATGGATCTAATACTAGAAATTCAAGGGGGAAGATAGACATATGACTCAATCCATCTTGAGATTACTGAAAGCTCTTTCTATGTTACGTCATGGTCCATTCATCATTTTCATTTGGTGGTGAAGAACATAATCATTAATCAATTATTCAATATGTAAACAGGCACAGACACACTTGGAAAAAAGGGGCAGCAATTGCTCCCCCTGAATTTTAGCCAAGAAATGACTAATATACCCTTAGGAATTAGTTTATTTACGGATGAAACCATTTAATTCATAAATCTTCCATGAAATTAGAAAGTATCAAAAAGTATATTCAGCCGTACAAACAAATCTAACTAAAAATACAAGAATCTCGTCAAAAGATTTGAAGAATTTAACAGCAAAATATACTAAAAGCTGTGCTGATATTGAATTAATTGAATGTACAAATAAGTAATATACTTAATTGATTGAATATTTTATCTTTTTAAATATATGATTGTATATTGTGGTTGTTATGTATCTTAAAGTTACTATAAATAAGTAATGTAACATATTTTTATGCGTTGAAAATTACTAAAAACATAATTCGAACACAATAATGTGAAACACCTAGAATCATTGTATCAAGTATAAATCTAATAGTTCATAACTTGTTACCTTTTGTTATGTTTAACGATTGCTACCCCTGACTATTTTTTCTGCGTTCGTTAAGGTTCATATTAAACCACCATTAACACAACAATCTTCTTGGAGCAGATGATTTAAGTTCAATATCATAATCATCAAGAACTCAATAAGAGTTGAAATTTATAGAAATCAACTCCATGTAATATTTAGTAATTTATATACCATTTTCTTTTTAATTTCCTTTTGCATTAATCTAAAGATGTAGATTGTTAAACAAATATTTATAAATTTTGATAATTTATACCATGCCAATCCATGTCAATTGGTATTTGGAGTTGAACTTTTCTCCCCCTCAATACAAATAGTTCTAATTCTCCCCCTCAAAAACCAATCAATCATCAAAATGTTTCCGGAATTTCTCATTTACAACCATATAAAGAGGTATCACCATGTTTATAAAATCATACTAGTGAAATATCTTATAAGTTTCCACATGTTCCGTGTCCCTTTTATATATAAATTATATTAACCAAATGGTCTTTGAACAATGGTACTACAATAAATTGTAATATACATCAATGCTACTGATGATCTATAAATTTTATTTTATAAAATCTCTATGCTCTATTTTGTCGAGTTAGAACATAGATGGTAATCTACATTGGCATGATCAAACATTGCATTCATATGTACACAAAGATTCATGCAATAGAAATAAATATAATATATGCAAATATTTGCATCTTTACTTGTATTTTTCATGGGCTTCAGAATTTATCCCTGAACCATGTAGAATTGCATCACCTCCTTATGGGGATGGTGATATATTAACAATCAATCTAAGGTACTTTCATATAAAAATAATATTAAAGGCTCAAAGATGTTCAAGTGTTACTTTCCATTTCAACTAATTAAGAAATTCACAAATTGCAATGACATAATGGTAGCATTAGCACATGATTGCATGTTATCAAATGAATTGCAACAATATTAATGCATAGTGGAATTCAAAATTATCATGAATTTACTTAGGTCAAAATGAATCTATCATTCAATAGTAGTAATGTATCATGCCAGAACTTTATCAATATCCATATAAATGGCAAAGTTTTTGCAATTTCAAAACAAACATGAATTTTCAAATGAAATACTTCTAGGCCATTAAAGCAAACAAACAAGACGATCTTCTTTTTATTTTTAAATTTAAAAATTATGCGGTACATTTCATTTTGAGAGAAAATGTAATTTCAAAGTTATAAATTTATCATATCATTTAATGTGTCACTCAGAATAACTATTAGTCTAAGCCTTAAGTAAATAACAACATTGTTGAGTGGACTAACATTGTTCATAAATAATTGAAGTCAATAGGAGTATCCAACTCTTTTAGTTTAATAAATATTATCTCATCAAGGATAACAAATTGATAACTGATTTTGCAAGAGTACAATAATCAGACATAGGCTTCGATATTATCTTTTTAACCAATACAGTAGGCTCTAACATTTTCAAATATTTTCCTACTTCTGCCATTTTAACTTTCAGTTAAAAAAAACTTGCAGAATGTTCAAGAAACTTTTCAGATTTCTTGGTATACCAAGTATTTAATAGTGGTTTAATTTTTATAATGATGTCATACCAACTGATATTATAAGCAACTCATCTTTACATGGCTCTGACAGGAGTGTAGACTGGGTGTTTGATAGATTAAACACCAGATGCTAAAATTTATTGTGCATCTCTCTCCTTTTGATCCTATGGATCCAAATCATTCATATCTTACTCCCAATATGGAGTTAATATGTTGCATCTGGAGTCTGGACACAAAAGAATGCTTGTCAATCTACTTTTGTAGATTTGAATAAAAATTAATTTCTGTCATACTGCTAGTTCAGACATAGTTTGAAGCTGAGTTTTGATCAATAAAATTGTGATGCTAACATAATTTATATGTGAGCAATTGGTAATATTTTTTATTTTTATTTTGAACCTTGAAAACAACTGACTTTGGAATCACAATTAACTACTTTGACTTTTACTCCAAATTTATGGAGAAGCTAGAATGATCTGATTCTAGTATGTAATTGTTGTTTGAAGTTGAGTTGTATCAAGTTTAGAGTCAAGATGCTGGCCTCTGTGGGATACTCAGCCACAAACTGCTTTAGTGACGCCGATATAAAATAAAACGATAACACATTACACGTTTCAATACTACTCAGATTGAAAATCAAGTAGTTTGGTATCAAAATAGCTAGGCACGTGTTATAAAGATATCATGAAAAATTTGGCGTATTTAATCCAAATATACATGAAATTAGGGGATACTTTCAAAAAAGTATCTACCAATCTTTAGATTAAAAATATGAAAAACTCAATAATAGGATGAAATCTAGCATACAAAGGCGAGGCATATATTTTTGATAAAACTCTCATAAACCTTACATGATTAACATCATATTCAAGTAACATGAGAAGCATATATTACATTTATAATTCAATTCTATTTAATTGTTTGATGAACATTATTAACAAGAGTGAGAAAAGCAATTATAAAGCTATGTTTAGTTTCAACACATACTTAGATTAATTAAGATCTAGTGAGTGAACTCACATCTAATAGTTGCTAAAAGTCATTCAAATATCAAGACCAACAAGGGGATTAACCTGAGGTAGACTCAGTACCTTAATCAAAATGACGTCTTCACCTCCTAAACAAGCTTTCTCGGCAGATCCTTCATTTTTGATGCTTCCGGATATGTGAACTTAATTTCCGTCTCCAAATATGGAAGCTACTCTTGTCGGCGGTATGAGTGTAGCGCTTCACCGGTAATGGAGTTTCCTCCTTTTGTATTTGTTGTGAATAAGCCCCGTAAAGGCCATCTAATAAGGAGCTGCGCAAACTCAGCCTAATCTTCAAGCAACTTCACAAAATGCATTCTTTATTTTGTGATAAACTTGAAGAGCTGAAGAGTGCACCATAGCACATTTCTTTATAAGCCTTTTTTTTTTTAATTATCCGCCGGATTTCCTTCCTTAGTTCTGGTGGATGAAAGTGGTATCCATGTTTCAGATCTATTTGTCGCAAATACTTTCTCTTACGATTAGCACACCACTCAGCTATGTACCAGCGGAGGCTATGACATTAGCTCCTCATCATGCTCGATTTTTTTTTTTAATTTTACAGATCTTGTATCCTAAGGATAAATGAGAGATCTGCTATCTCTTTATTTTTACAAAGATCAGAAATAGACGAAGACAGTAAAATTGCTAGTTCTTCCCCTTTCAAAAAGGTACACCAATAATTGGTGTAATGATAATCAATCTCTCTTTTATTCAAGCAAAGCACACTAACGATGATTGATATAGATCTGTTCAAGAGTGAATACAGATCTCGTAATATTGACTACATCATATGGAGGTTAAAACAAAATTGCAATCTTTCTTCGGGTTGAAGCACATATTTGATTCTGAGGATTAAACCAAGGCTCTTGATACCAGTTAAAAAATGATTTGAAGATGGAGATATCATGTTTTGCTTGGAGAGAAAGATTGCGAAGAGAGATAAATATTGCACAAACTATTATATTTCATGAAGTCTCCAACTTAATTTACATGTACAAATATGTCTCTATATATACACATGTCATTGACCTATACTAGTATATTCAGATATGCTAAAAGAATATTCCTTACATTTTGTAATATATCTAGAGATACAATCTAATGTAACACGGACTAGCTACTCTGCTCACTTCTTCGCACCTCTCTATTCTTCGTTCTTGTATAGGGTTGATATGTGTGTAGACCTCTTCATCATCGTATAGACTTGGTATGTGTATATGTGTGGACTTTTTACAATTATCGGTTTACTTGTGTTTCGTTCTTAATTTAATACTTCTTATGTTTTATTTCATATTTTAACAGATTTAGATATTGAAAAGGAGTTCCAACTTATTATGAATTCGTTTATCATCTCCCTCAAATAATTGAGGTGTGAGTCAGGTAAGTACGTGCTGAATGGAGGGAAATTGAAGATGGTATTGAGCCGCTCACATCAGTGTCATATCTAAAGTGTTACTCCAAAAGCGGATGTAAAGTAGAAACGATTTTTAAATAAATAAATAGAGTCGTATATATCCACGAAAATATGTGCATGTCTCGTCAAATGATTTACTTACTCATGAATCCTTCTATGTGTCATTGCTTTCAAGATTAAACGATTTTTATTAGCCACAAACACCTTATTTTCCGTCAATCATATCTTCCGTGTACAAGGTCAGATCTAGAATATAAACTTTGGCGAGTGAATTTATATACTACTTCAACTATGCTATTAAAAATAAAATATCTTTTCATTTTCAATGTTCAACAAGGTCAAACAGTTTTTCATTTATGAAAATAACCTTCACACTACAACTCATTTTTAATAATACATCACGTGTATTTTTTTAATCTAAAACTCATTCTTAATAGCATACCATATATTTTTATTAAAAATGGGAAAAATTTAAATTATTTTATTATTATCAGGGCGGATGGAATATATAAGATTATTTTAAGGGTTTAGAGGGTAAAATCTTAAATTAACGAAAATATTTCATATAAAAAACAACTTTTTCGAATTTTTAGTGGAGCGAACGCCTTCTTATGACCCCTCATAGTTCCACCTTGTATGTACATTGACTATGTTTACCATTAATTTTTCAGTTTCATGATATTTTTCTTCTATAAAAAGCTTGTTACGTTCATATATTTTTTAGAAGCTACTCAAGTTATAGTTTGTCAAAAATAAATTACCTGACAAGCTATCAACTACTAATCAATTTTTTGTTAATTTTATTAAACATAGACATATATAATTGTATTCGGATATTTAACTCTAGACCTCTTAAAACAGGCCATATAAATATAAAACGGAAAGTAAAAGAAGCAAAACTAGTAGATTTATACCTGCCCATAGAAAAAGAACACAAGTTAGACTCTTATTAGAGCTACGGCTTTTAGTGGTGAAGAAAGTAGGAGCATAAAGTTAAACTTAGCTAGATGGAAAAATGACAAGGAAGTTTCAGGGAAGGATCTGAAATCATTGGAAATTCACAATTCACATGCATGGCTTAATTTACAATAATATTATGCATTAACAACTACTTCATGTATGACAAAGTGACAGTTCGATTAGATCACAAAATCGACTTGTATCCTAATTTTAATACAATACATCATACATGTACGATCTTCTAACTCAAAAGGTACTATGATGCATGCATGTACAGTACTTATAAGTTATAATCTTGTATCAATATTGTTCTTTAGGTGGAATCATGGACATTAAAGTTATGTGCTTGCTAGCTATGGTTCACATTAAGATTTTCTTATCCCTGTAAAACTATTATATTTAGGGTTTATTATCTTCAATTTAAATTTACTCAACTAAACTGAACTGAACTGAATTAAAGTATATATTATATTTACTCAACTAAACTGAACTGAACTGAATTAAGGTATATATTATAATATGTCGAATTGAACTGAATTTAATTGCAAGAAAACATAGCCTTAATCCACTTCGGCAACTTACATGAATACGAACTTATTTAATTTTGTCATCAATTTGGGTTATGTATGACAAAATAATGTGATAAACTATTTAGTAGATAATAGGACAGTCTAAAGATTTAGAGGCCATGTAAAATTTAAAATTGATGATAAATTTATAGTAGTATAAATTAAAGATAACTAAATATTTTACATAAATTTATGCCTTGTAAATTAGTTGAGGCATGAAGTTATAAGGTGGTTATGAACTTACGATGATACAAGTACTTATAAGATGGTAGTTATAATTTTATATTGTAAGATCTCTATTCTTATTAATACTAATCAAGGGCTATTTTATGGTCCAACCATAATTGTAATAGTTTAACGTCCTTTCATCTTAATTATATTCATTTTGAATCGTTAGATAATTTATATAAATAATATATTAAATTATATTTAATCCTAACCGTTCATGTCATTATAAAAATTATACAATACAAAATGATTATAATGTCATTTAAATATAATTTATGTTTATATAAACCATAAATCAAACAAAAATTAAATTTTAAATAGTTATACATCATAAGTTAACAATAACGTTACTTTTATGTTCAAGATTATATGAACCCTAATCCCAAATAATTCCCAATTAACTTTTCAGTTTTCAACCAATTCAAGTTCATGAATATATTCACGGACAAAAAATGATTAATCAAGCTCACATAGATCCAGACTCCAGAAAATGGCATCATACATATATAATCAAATTGCTGAATGGAATCGTATGGAAATGAATTGACAAATGTACACTGCTTTGTCTTCTTTGCCGAAATAACACAACTTCTAAATTAAGACAAAGATTAAATTATGTTTCTTAGAGGTGAAATGGGGAAGAAAAATTTATGTATTAATGGCTGGAAATATTAACCTTCTTTAAAATTTCAAGCATGATCGTGATTCTGATTTTCAATCCATGATAAATGATATTATATTCCTGTTAAGATTCTAGCTTCTTACATAAAAGATATACATACACTTTTAAATTATTAACGGATTGGGATATAATTTAAGTGGCAATATTCCAATTGAAATTGAACTTTTCATACAATAAAAAGTTCAATTTCAATGTGCACATTACCACTCAAATTATATCCCAAACAAGTTAAGTTTCGACATGAAATCCAAAAAAAATAAAAATAAACTACACCTGAAATTCGATCATACAGAGTCAACAATATACCTTTATAATCTCATTTACCAACTGCAGCTACCATTCAGATATCGTCACAAGGAAAAAAAAAGAATTATCAAACTAAATGTGCCAATAGCTTAGCTAATAACCACCAAAAATGCATTATAAGAAAGGTCATTTCCCAAAACCGAAAGAGGTAAAGGCCTCAAGTTAAAAACCATCTACTCCCTAAGCAAAAAGATTACACAACAACATAAAAAAAAGCCTCTTTCCTAACACAGCTACAATTACCGAACTACAGGGTCCCTTCCTTTGCAGGCGAACTGCAGAACCAACCTCAATCTTACATCACAACAATTTTGTCTCAATCAAAAATTGAATGACTCCATAAATCCTAGAAAGAATCAATATGCAGCATTTTACTCGGAACTCTCGGGGAAAATTTGAATGGCTACCTGTGCAGCCCCAGTGAAGAATAACAATCACTACAGTTTCTAAAGTACCAGTGCGACTTTCTCCTGGGACACTGGCGGTGAGGGAGTCGCAACAAGAGGTTCATAATGATCAGCACCAGCACAACACCAGCCTGCAGCAAGTAAGAGAAGGTATAACTAACAGGTGAAGTGCATTTCATCAATTACATATTACAGAGATGCACCATTTTGACACTTAAAAACTCGTCCATTTGTGAGGGGATTTATAGAATGTTATTTCCTGTATAAACAAGAATCAAACGTATAAATGGGACTAGATGATGCAATCAGGTGTTTTCTAGGACTGGATGATGCAATCAGGTGTTGAGAAAGTTTCTGAAGAGATAATTGGGAGTTTACCAGTTCCTTTCATGAATAAAAAGAAAGGTGGTCCACATATTTCACTTCTTGGACGATGAGGTAAGAAGAAGACACAATTGTCTTCATCAACCATTGCATCGGATCCATGTGCTTGCACCTGCGGAATATTGCCAGAATCAATTAGCCATCAAATCTCAAGACTAAGGATTTTGATGTTGAATATGAATCTGAATGCAAGCATAATAATTCATAAAGTATTCATGTTTATAATTTGTCCTTCAGAAAAGCAATTCGTAACTCTTAAGAAGTGCACTCGCAAAAAGAATCTGCTTAACAATTTTTTTAAAACTTTATTGGATTAGAAACAAAACAAACTAACAAACAAAAGAAAAGCTTGAAGAGCTATGGAAATCACAACAAGAATTATCGCCAGAGAGAAAATAGTCAAATTATCAAATACAAGATAAAGAATGCGCTAAAAGGGTGAAAAGATTTCCAACTTTCGCTCAATGAACCTCATAAAAAAATGCTCAATGAATCTCATAAAAAAATGCAAACTAGCGATGAATACCCAAAACCTAACAATCTTTACAGTTGTTGCAGGTTCAACATTACCACTAACAGGCAAAAGCAAGAACAAGATTATCACCAATCTTACCACAAAAATCTCTCTTTTGAATTCGGTCGCAAGACACTCAATTGCAATATCATCACCGAAAGCAGCTGCACGCCCATCTCTATTCTCATCTACGGTCAACAAACCCTCCTCCGTATATTGCAGATTGATGATATCATATTCATCATCAGCCGAACCCGATACTAACATGTACTTCGCCCAACTCGGTCCATCTTCCACCGCTATACACCTTTCTTTGTATATCGATTCCGCTGCCAATTCCCTTCATTTCCAAATTTTACAAAATCGAATCAGCATATTACACCCAAATCAAGAACCACATAAGATGAAGCAAACCGAGTACTATTAAATATTAATTTCACAAAAATCCCAAACCAGATCTGTTTGCATATTTCAACAGCATTTCGATTTCAAGGCACTTGCAGCAACATTTCAATTCCAATTCATCGATTCAAACCAAAATTAAACACCATTTCTCCAAATCATCGATTCAAAACAACATTCCAATTCCAAATGATCGATTCAAAACAAAATCAAACAACATTTCAGCTCCAAATCATCGATTCAAAACAACATTTCAATTCCAAATCATCGATTCGAAACAACATTTCAATTCCAAATCATCGATTCAAAACAATATCAAACAACATTTCAGCTCCAATTCATCGATTCATCACAAAATGAAACAACATTTCAATTCCATATCATAGATTCAACATTTGAACACCAAATCCCCAAATCGGAAATCAAAATCGAAGAGATCGAAACCATACCTCTGCATCCCAATCTGCACGAGCTCATCAATGGCCGAATCCAACCCCACCCGATCCATCTTCCTCGCGAGCACCTTCACCTCCTGCACCACATGCACCCCCCATCCCGATCTCAGATCCGGCGCGTACATATTCCTCACCGCCGTCTCAATCATCACCTTCGTCTCCTCATCCGCCGACCCCAGATCCTCCTCAAACCTCGCCACCGACCTCACCCTCAGCTCACGCGCCGTCGCCTCCACCGCCATACTCTCACGCGCCGCCGTAAACAAGCAATTCCCGTCCGATTCCACCTCACCCCCATGCGTCAGCCTAAAAACAAAACTCTGCGTCTTATCCTCCGGATGCTTCCACAACACCCCCTTGTTGTACAGCCTCGTCAAGCTCCGCTTCTGCTGGTCCTCCAGCCCCGGCACACTCTCCCACGCCACGGCCGGCGGCGGAGGGGCGACGTGGTCGACGGAGGAGGGCGTGGCGGTCGGATCTCGCCACGGGATGACCGGAGAAGAGGCGGTGGAGTCGCCGCAAATGAGCTTTCCCATTTGGGAGTTTAATTTTGTTTTTTTTTTTTTCGGAAAAATGGAAAAGAGAGAGAAAGAGAGACAGGGGATTAGGGTTAACGGATAGATTTGTAGGCGGGAGTGAGTATTGAGACACGTGGAGAGAGGGGATTGGTGGAGAGGGAGTAGTTGCTAACGTGAGCTGAGTAGTGGAGGCGTAGGATTAGATTCGTAACGACTAATCAGATGACATTATGACATGATGATGATCATAATCCAGCTGGGTGGGTATATGTTGAGTGTTGACGGTTTCGAGGTAGGTAGGTAACGAACCAACCACATATATGACCTTCCTGATCCGATACAACTCCGTAATTGAATCCGGAACGGAAGTAGTTCTTTTACGACTCGGTAGAAACTAGAAAGTATGATATGGTGAAATACGACGTTTAAGATAAAATATTACATGTACGTGTTTGATAGGAAAAAAAGAGAAAGGTAAGTGATAAATTCAAAATTAATGATTTTATACTAGCGGATCAATTAGATTTAAAAGTACTAATAATTAATTAGAGTTTGATAGTATATACTAATAAAGTAATATTTATTTTACAAAATGTGTGTAGATGTAATATCTTAAGTATACTGTTGTAACGATTCGATTCTTTGGACCGACACAGTTATTTATGGGCATCTCTCGGGGTGATATGATGGTCTCATTGTACCAACACAAATCACTTCCCACGCAATTTGGTCTCACTCGTGCGCGAACCAGAAAAGTTTTCAGTTGGTCACCCATTCTAAGATTGTTCAAGAGCAAGCACGCTAACTCTGAAGTTCTCCTATGTGGATTCACAAAAAGAAAAGTATACGTTGTTGATATGAGTAGCGTTATCAATCCATTTAAGTTCTTTGGACTTGACTTTAAATTCTGGGATATTACAACTACATTGTGAAATATGATGAATCATTGCATTTAATAGAATTCATAAAGTAAGAGATTGTTTCGTACGGTTTTACAGTGTAAATGATGTTGTCTTTATATTCGAAGTGTCAAATCACATGTGAATAACAATATCATCTTCATAATAAATAAATAAAAAAGTAAGGCTCTGTTTACACTAGTTTTTCTATTCAATGAATTTTTTTTATAAAAAACTTATTACATGAACGCACAACTTTTTAAGCAAACCAGCTGGTTTGAGAATCTAATCAACTTAGCCTCTGTTTAGAAAAACTAGCTGAAAAGGTAGTTTTTTTTTCAACAAGCTAACTTTATTAGCTTCTCAAACCAACTAACTTTTCTGTTTAAAAAGATGCATATTCACGGAACAAGCTTTTTATCAAAAAAAAAAAGCTCATTGAGCTGAAAAGCTAGTGGTAAACATGGACTTAGGCTCTGTTTACCACTAGATTTTCAGCTCTATGAGCTTTTTTTAATATAAAGTTTCATGAGCTTTTTTTTAATAAAAAGCTCGTTACACTTTTTAAACAAACTAACTGGTTTGAGAAGATAACTAAGTTAGTTTGTTGGAAAAAAAAAACTACCTAACCAACTAACTTTCAGCTAGTTTTGCTAAACAAGGACTTAACTTGTTGGAAAAAAAACTACTTAAGAATCTACCATGTTTTTAAGCTACCAACTACCTTTTTTATTACCGACTACATTTTCAGCTAATGTGCTAAAAAGAGTCTAAGCTTACTTCTCGATAGTTGTTACCATAACTCTCTATCTCACAAGAAGAAAAGGATGATAACATTTACAAGACTACAAATGCTCTTTTCCATTTACATAACAGAGCAAGCATTAGGATTCTCATCACTAAACATTTGAGGCGCGTAAATCATTTGTTGATCATGATGGTTATGAGTACATGTACATCCGGCATTAGCCATCTTAACATCACTTTGCCTCACAATCTCCGCAGTTCTTCCACATTTTTTGTTGACAAACTCCAGAAGCTCCTCTGAATCCATTGTTCCTTTGATTTTTACTTGATTCTTTGCCATATCCACGTCCACAGTTTGCACTCCTATGCACGACGAGCAACACGTTTGATCATTTGTATATTGTATTTTAACATTACAATCTTTTGTATCATAATTGAACGTGTAAAAAAATTACACAAATACCTTTCATTTTATGAATACAGGACTTCACATCTTTCGCACACCCTTCACAATGTATATACATATTGAGCTCAACTTCAATCACCACAAGTTCCTATAAAGGAAAGTTCATCCGATTTGTATTTAGAAAATTTGACGGTATTGATTAATAAAAAAAATTGAAAAGTCATAAGGCAAGGATAAATAAATGATGCATACGGGAGTCTTTTTCTCATCTTTAGTTTCTTCGTAAGTAGGCTCCGGAGAAATCAATTCAACATGCTTCGCAGTTTTTTTCATTAGTCTCCTAGCCACTTTTGTAGGATCTGCATGTTTGCCCTTTACAATCACCTTATGATTCTTCGAGTCGATTTCAATCCCTTCAACACCTAGTAATCAATCATATATTCATATTCATCCAAAATCAAGTGTCCTACAATCATAGCACATGATGTATATATGTATAATGCATGTAGCAAATTTGGTGCAAAATAATTGTTTTACCAAATACATTTTTTTTTTGAAGTGGGAAATTTTTACCAAATAATTCATTTGGCTATGGGAGTGACAAACTGACAATTTTTGGTCCCATATTGGAAACATGTGTGGAACATGTGATAGAAAAACATGTTACTTAACAGTTAGTATTTTAGCTAATCACATGATTTCGCAACATGACACCACTATAGGGGGCGGAGAAGGTATAGCATCTCATAAATTTTTACGAACCTTCAAATTCGCGGAGACTTCTTACCACTTTGTCACTACATCCTTCACAATGGATAAAAACTCCTAAAACAATAGACTCTGTTTGATTATCCTTGTTTTCGTCGGTCATTCTCTTGTTCCTGCAATGTTTAATACAAATCTCAAAACTCGAACTAATAACAAAAGATAACTTGATATGGAGAAGTGGTTAATTCTTGATTTTGAAAATAAGTTTTTGTCTTTTCAAGTGTCAATATATGGTCTCAGTTTCATTTCATTTCATGGGTTTCAAGTGGATGATAATGCACATGGTAATTATGTGATATTAGTGGGTAGTTATATATTCATTTTGTCATGATTACATGAAGTTTGCAAGTTTGCATATCAATACTTGAATTCTTATTAAATTGATTCAAGTTAATCTTTTACAAAAATGTAAGTTAAAGTTGAGGACAAAAACATAAGGTGAGAAACATGATTTAAGTGAGTGCTTACAACAACTTCTTGAGTATGCAAATTGGGATGGAATGACAGATGATAATGTAGCATTATGATCACTTACCGCATAACTAGAATTTGTCGGACTTATGAATTAAGTGTTACCGAACCACATTAACACTCTAGCAGACTAGCAGTATCCAAGTGAAGAAGACTGAGTAAGAAATGAGTACTGTTTATATCATGTGTGGAGGCTTATAAATCCATGGAAATGCACACCAAAAGTCTAATTTTAATGTCCTTGAATTACATTCCATTGATGAAGAGTTACTTATTAAACTCATCATGATCGTGCAGGTAATAGAAGAGCCACCTTCTACACCTTAATGTGTGGTACTACAAAAATTAAATATAGTAATTATTTAATGCATTTTGCCCAGATGAATATCTCGTTTATTGAACTCTACTTGATCCGTTATCGACATAAGTTCATATGGTCTATGTCACAAATTAAACATAATATTTTTTGAATTTAATCGCTAATTAATCCGAACTCAACTTATACAATTCAAGACTTAGTCAAGTTCGAACTCGGTCCATTATCTAAAAATACTCATTAATATAAATAAAGAAGTGTAGCTGAGTTGGTAAAATGCTTCATCTCCAATCAATAAATTTGACGTTCGAGTCGTCCTTTTAGCCGTTTGGAAAAAATTTAAATAAAGAAAACAACATAACTTTACAATTTGTTATTATCGAGCCTATCCATTCTCAAATCGATAAACGAAATAAACTCCTAAAAAATTCCGAATAATTTATCAAACGAAGTGACTCTCGATTTAAACCCTCATTAAACTCGACTCGCCTTACATCATGTTGGACTTTAATCGAAGCAAGCCCAAGTAAGCAACTGATGACCCAGCCCAAAGCACTCACATTCCGAATTCCACGCGTCAGCACCATGCATGAGCAGATCCACGTTGCTAGCTTTAACGTAGCACACGTGTTTAAAACATTTTTAGCGGTGCTTAACACTGATTTGTAACTCAGGAGAATGAGTATCACTCTGTTTCATTCTTATGTTCTGTTCTAAAAGATCGATTCCTCAAATCGCACAAATCTAGGTATGTACTGTTATAATTTATCTTCTGAAGTAACATGTTGTTCATTCTTTTCGACTTTTTTTTTAGAATTCGATATGCATGTTACATATTCCATTCGGATTACGGTGGTAACTTAATTAAACAATGACTCAAGACTGTTAGGAGAAACTCAAGACTAAATTCGGAGAAATAACAATATGCGGAACTCGATCCCATCACCGCATGCTTGTATGATTGTAAATAGTTCACAATTTAGAATCTCGAAGTATTTTGGGACTACATTGAATTTAACGAAGTAGGGAAGACAATTTCCATTTCTAGTAATGTTTTTATCGGCAATTTCGAGACTTTGCGGAATCTTTATAATAAATGTTATGTTCAGTTGTAACTTGTAAGTTTATAGCAGCAGTGACATTTCTTCAAGTACCAATTTTGAGTGGTTTCTATGTTATAGGTTTTACTACTGTGTTAGCTAGTGACTGAAAAGATGTCGGGTGTTTCACTTGCGGTGGCTCCACGTTCCGAAGCGGAGCATACGGCAACTACGGCTGATCAACAAGTGAAGCCACAGACACAAGCTACTGCAGCTGGTATAATGGGATCACTTCGTGTGATAGAGTTGCAACTAGTTTGTTTCATAATGGTCTTTTCGGCTACGGGTCTAGTGCCACTAATTGACCTTCTATTCCCCGCTTTTGCTACGGGATACGTCCTTGTTTTGTCCCGATTTGCTTTCCCGTCTTATGGGAGAAGTGGAGAATCCCCTGAGTTGTTTAAGGGGAGTAGTTTTTTTAGGCTTTATGTGATTGTGGGGACTACGGTTGGGTTGTTCTTGCCTTTAGCGTATGTTTTGGGTGGGTTTGCGAGGGGAGATGATCATGCGGTTAGATCCGCGACCCCTCATTTGTTTCTACTTTCGTTTCAAATACTTACGGAGAACATTATAAGTGGTTTATCATTGTTTTCGCCTCCCGTGAGGGCGCTTGTCCCGTTGCTTTATACGGTCAGGAGGATTTTCGTTGTTCTTGATTGGATGGAGGATGTTTGGCTCAACAAAACTTTGCCTGCGAATGCTGAATACAAGGTAATTAGTGTACAACCATGCTTTTGTTTCGCACTTGTCTTGTGTCGATGAACAATGTTGTAGATTCTATGTGATAATTGTGATGGATAAAGAAATCTTATGTAAAATGTCCTGTTTGTCGTAAAATATAGATTTTTCCCCCAATTTTTTTTTTAGATCTCCCAAAACCAATATTGGTTTCTCCAAAATAGGAGTCATTAATATGTTGTTGTGGAAGCTTTTAAAATATAGACTTCAAAAACTGAGCTGGAGTTGGACTGTAGTTTCTATTTCATTTTGTTCAACTGAATTGATATAAGAATGTTGGGATATTTTTCTATGGTGACTTCAGTTTGTTGCACATGGTTACGGTTATTTTACATTGGGTGACTTGAGACACCGTGTACATTATGTTATGTCATGTATGTATATGTGCTTAAATGTAGAGGTGATAATGACGAAATCAATATATTGTTCTCTTGGATAGATTTGTTGATTTACTCGGAGATCAGCTTTGTTTGTTTTACTATATACAGGATATGGTATGGTATTGGTTCGGAAGGGGTTTATCCGTTGCAAACATGGCATATTTCACAGTGAACTTATTGTGCTTTCTAATTCCCCAATTCCTTCCAAGGGCCTTCGAAAGGTATTTTCAGGAGAGAACTGAAGTGCACTCTAAGATGGCAGAGGATAAGCGCTCTGCTGCATTGAATAAAGGTCTGCCTTCTGATAAGAAGGCCGATTAGCGGGTCGTTACTCACCAGTGTCTTTTCTAGATGTAAGATAGTTAATTTTGCGCGGACTTTTAGCAAATTGTGGATATTCATTGCGTGCGTGTTACTTGCCATTTCCTTCTCTAGCTGTTGTTTTGTTTGTCATATTCACTTGTTGTATTTGCTCTAGTCATGATGAACAGGCCGGGGATTAATTACTTTTATGCGTTCGAAGTATTATATATAGAACGCAATTTAAAGTCCAGATCATGTTACTATGTGCAAATCAGCGCAATTAGTTGTGCCGTTTTATTGCCCAGTTCCTTGAGACTTTGCCGGACGGATATCGTCCTTCCTTCCCTGCCAATCAGAATATGCGTTGGCAATCTTGACTTATAGAGCCATTTATGTTATTTTCTCATTGAATGATATGATCTTTAATTCTTTATTTATATTAAAGAGCAAGTATTACAAGGATTTCACTTTAAATTTGGGATCATGGTAACAGGTTAAAGCTGAAATGAAAGGATAACTAGGAATTTATAATCTATATAACCAAGGATCATCAACATTCAAGCTTTTGAACAAGGGAATTCTGTTTCATTGAGACTCGGTATACATAAGAGATCATTATTATTATTAGTTACGTATAGGGGCCTCAAAGGCTACACAAATGGTCTAGTGAATAGCCCTCGCAGAAGTTTTTCAACCAGAATCCCCTCATATATTATCACGGGTGGGGATGCCATCACCGTTGCCCCGCCACTTCCATCCGGTATTGGCACCTGAACAGCTCCCACCACATCAACAAGGAGCGCCTCAACTGTTTTGGTGCAATTCTTGCTAGAACTGCCCGATTTCTGTTGATCATTCTTTCCAGTTTTTTCCCTTTTTCTATTCTCTTTTTTCTTTCCATTGTTACTTGTCTTGCCCTTGCCGTGGTTGAAGCTTTCCTCAAAAGCGTCAATTACTTGATGAATGAGCCTGCAATTGGGCAGATTACCCCAACGGCGCCAGAAGCTGGCGTAGCAGTGAAAGCAATCGCAATTGAAAATCGCTGGAGAATTATAGCCGTGAGATACGGGTTGCTTCTTGAAACGTTTATCAGTTTCTCTAAGCGACCGTTTAATCATGTATGAGAGAACTTTGCGTTCTTCATCACACATTAGTGAAACCAACGTAATGATACTGGTTGGTAACACATTAAGAACTGATTCAGGTAGGCAAGAAGTAGGGTGGGCGGTTTGGCCTCTTCTCTTCATCTTCGCTGCTAGGATAGCGTAGCGAATGTGTTGTTGCATTGGGGGTGGTGATCGCCGATTTGATTTATAAGATGAGTTTTGAAAAGTAATATTGGTAAAGCTTATAGATATACATGTAATACTATGATATAATTATATTTTGCCTTTGCGTTTTCTTTACTACACGCATCTTTTAGAATTCTTTTGTCTCAACATCTTGGAAAATTTTTACGCCAATAATTTATCACAACCAATAAATTGTAACAAAATGGAACCCCCTAGAAACCCATTATCTTGTATGAAAAAAGAGCAATTTCCAAGATTGATGAATAGATGAGGTCGAAATTATTATGCGTGGAATCTTTACTAAATCATGTAGTACATGTGATTTAAAATGGATTTGCATGTACATAGATTTTGTAACATCAATATATAATGGGAGATTAATGTGACATTCCGGAGAAAAATGTTAGATGTACACCCCGAGAACTGAAAATCTCATATGGTTGCAATATCAGAGTGATCCAGAAAGACACCCCGAGAACACTAGCATACCGATGAGATGGCTGTGGGAGTTCAAACATACTCATTACGCGATGAGCTTAACTAATGTTATTTATAAATATTTGCTCATTCATATATGATCGAACTAATAGGTGGGGTTCTTTTAAAATAGGAGCGTATGGGATGTTTTCAATGACATGTATCTTCAAATTTTGCTTTTAAGTGTGCTAAGATAATTTCAAATAACAACAATATATGTGGTTTAAACTAATTAAATCAACATTTAGTCAAATATAATTATTAGGGTGAGATGTAACATGAATAAGGTTACTAGTATATGTCTACGTACGAGTCATTTGTGTGACAGATCTTCATTATTATGACAAATTTGGGCTCACACCTATGTCCGTACATTCGAATTCATCCAATATAGCATCATATCATTAGAAAGTGTCTAGTGATGATTTTTGTATATACCATTAGAAATTGGGTATTGTAATTTCCCATTACATTTGTATATGAAAGCTGAAAGTATTGATTCTGTACAAGGTGTAAAGTTTTCCGCCAAGTGAATTTGAGATCATTACTTCATAATTGTGATCCCAAATCAACTTCGTATGGAAGTCTAAACTCTAAACTTTTGTTATTTAACGCACGCTTACATATGCATGAGGCTAAATAGCCCAAGTATTTATGATTGTTTCATTAGATGGTGAACACATTCTAAAAGTTTATATTTAAATAGTGAAACACATTAGTTCGTCAATATGCAAAGTCCAGTTAAAATCCGCCGCATATGATAATCGATAGCATTACTCATGTTTAGTCGATCATCAAACACTGTTCAACGGTATTGGTTGGTATTAGGAACGCTTCTCGTCATGTCGATTCATGTATAATTTTTCTCGTATTTTGAATCCGTTGATAACTTAAGAACTGAATGATATTAAATATAAGTGATCTTTTTTAATTAAAATTAAATTTTTCATGTATAAAATATTTAATTTAAATTTGAGATGGTCACCATCAAAACTAACTTAATGAATGATTTTTAATTGTTGAAAGATGCAATTTTAACAACTAGCTAGTTGGGTAGAGTTTTCCCAACATGGGCACGTGCATTCCTTTCGCACACATTACTTGACCATTCTTTGGTACCCATGTTGGTCGGTTGTAGTTGTAGACCATGATTAATATTAGTGCATTAATTTGATACCATTTATTATGTTTTATGACCGGAAAAAAAACAATTTTTTTCTTCTAAATAATAAAATAACTAGAATGATATATCTCTTACATAGAAAACATCATTCTAATATTTCGATCGTTCACATTCGTATCAAAATATATTTAAAAAATAACAAACTACATTATCCAAGATAACCACTGTCACTTTATCTAGGTATAGCATTTTCACAAATTTAATGTGGAGATACACTAGAATCATGTTTATATGATAACTTACTTATGTCCCATGAAAATAATAATTCAATGATCTTAATATAAAATTATTCTCGACGTAATTTATGCCGATTAATCAACACATTACATTTCTATTTAATTTTGTTAAACTCTTACGTACCCCAAGAGTTTTACTCAGGCATTAATCATTCAAAGACTATTCCCGGATAAAGCACAACTTGTTAAAATAAAATATAAATTTGTGTCTTGGTACAAGAATGCTCACATGCTAAATTATACGTACTGTAATATTTATATGACGACCAGAATGAGTCCGTTAAGACACTTAATTAAACCATGTCATGATTTAATTACATGAAACGTGAGGTTCAGGTAACGGTAAGGTTTCATTCTCCAAAATTAAAAATTAAATCGTATTTTTCTCAATTATATCAAACTGAACTGAATTAATTAAATTAAATTAAACTGAATTAAACTAGACTAAACTGAATTAAATTGAAGTAAAATATAAATTATAACTAAATCGAGTTAAACTGAACTGAACTGAATTGAACTAAACTAAATTGAATTGAACTGAAGTAATTTTTAGTTAAAGAGAACACAACCCTACTCAAATTCAGTTCAACTATATATAATTATATTTTATATAATATTTCAATTCAATTAAATTCAATAAATTTCAATTAAAAAAAAACATAACCAAAATTCATCTTCACAAAATATATCATTCAATACAATAAGTCCCGATGATCTCGTCACAAAACCATGAACATTTGAATATCCAACCAACTCAATTTTGTCTTTATTCTCTTTACATTTCCTTCTTTCACTTTGCACGAACTCGTGCATCATTATAGATTTGTTCCGTAAGTGCGTACAACATTTTTAACATTGCCATACAGTCTTCCAATTCGAATTCAAACTGGGGCCACCAGTGTACAAAAATTCGAATTTATATTTCTAGATATTACAATTCGACCACCTTATAATTTTCGACTTTTCAATCTATTGACCTCATGAAACATTGATATTGAGTTATATTGGAGTGTGATCTTAGCTTACTAGTAAAAAAACAAAAATTTACAAAATTTCACAAGTTTTTGACTTTTCACACATTTTGAGCACGACTCTACAAACCAAGACACTAGTCATATGAATTGGATAAATATAATGATAAAAGCCATCGCACATCAGCCTCCATTCAACAAGTATACTAGTGCTACATTAGTTGCAATGAACATTCGTAGTAGTCTCTTTATAACCACAAAACCCAACACTTTCAACATTTCTTCTCTCGTATTCAAAAAAGTTGAACTATCTATATTCCATCACACGATATGGACAACAACTATCCCAATTCCATGTTTCACGACTCTTCAAGTTCAATGTACAATCAACCTGATGATCACTCATCTTCTTCACTACTAAACTTTGGAAGCTATTCTCATGCACACCTTCATGATGATCGGATCGTCCAGGGCCACAATCCGGACACGGTGAACAATCCGAGTAGCTCGTCGAGCACCGGGAATGTCATGGCGATCGGATCGGAGAACGAGGCGAAAACCGACACGTCTAAGGGGGAGAAGAAGTCCAAGAAGCCTAGGTATGCATTTCAGACAAGAAGTCAAGTTGATATTCTTGATGATGGCTATAGATGGAGGAAGTATGGCCAAAAGGCTGTCAAGAACAACAATTTTCCAAGGTTTGTTAGATTTATTTTTCTTAATAGTACTATTTTTATTTAGGGGATGCTGCATATTTTTATTTAGGGGATGCTACAGTGGTATATCTCTACTTAAATTGAATATTTTATACACAAAAATTGAAATTTCAATTGGAAAATACCATCCAAATTATATCACAATGAATCCCTTAATAATTTGATTAGTAGTGATAACTAGTGCAAGTTATTTGTGTGCTCTTTAAATATCGTTGAAATATTAATAAGTTAGTTCCAATTAGCCATGTTTAATTGTTTATTATCAAGTTATAATGTGAAGTAATATGGAGGATTCAATTTTTCATTAGTATCTACTTATATAACAGTTGAATATTGATGGATTCTTTTAGAGGTGTGGATTGCTAGCTAGCAGTGTTTTCTATATACATAATTCTTTTAGAGGAGTGGATCGCTAACTAGCAGTATCTTTTATATACACAGGCAAGATAGAAAATGAGATGAGGAAAAGTAGATCTCTTTTGGTTTAAACTTTCTTCTCTCTCGTAGAAAACTAAAAATGAGCACGCTTTACTCGTTTTACTTTGATTCGCAAATTTCTAGAGACATATATTCACCAGGATCCTAATTTTCACCTTTAAAGATTCTCCTTGTCTATAACATTTTATATTATCGTTCAAAATAAACGATTATATCGTTCATAATGATGATTAGTTTAGTTGCTTAGTATGATAAATTGGAGCATGATTACTATGGTTAACTTTGAGATCTAGTTTAATTGCTATGAAGAATTCATAACATATAATTTTTCTCATAAACTAATTATATTATAAGCCACCTTATAGCTCATTATTTTATTTTAACCAAAACCACTCTATTACTCCATGTCTCAATCACCTTATAACTCCAACGGTATCGGGGTCCAAACTCTACACCTATTACTTAAAATTCACCTATTTACCACAAGACCACCTTATAACTCACATCTATAACATATATTTGAAGTGTTTATATGAGTTTTGCTCTCTTAACAGTGTTATGAATCATAATCTAATTATACTTCCAACAATAAAGAATTTAGAAATAATTTTCAAACTTCAGTTTAAATGTTGAGTCATACTTGTAACAAATTTGATTTTTATTACTGACCTAAATTACATATGAACACGAGGGTCATGATTTATTCAAACAAAAATCTCAACTCTTACGATATTTGATGAGTATGTATATGTACGGGTTTGAAATTGAAAGATGTGGTTGTTGATTGAAATTGCAGGAGCTATTACAAATGCACACACCAAGGTTGCAATGTTAAGAAGCAGGTGCAAAGGCTATCTAAAGACGAAACAGTCGTGGTGACGACTTACGAAGGCATTCACTCTCATTCCACTGAGAAATCTACTGAAAATTTTGAGCATATTCTAAACCAGATGCACATTTACAATCCTACCTAGTTTTACTATCTACTCATGGAACGATTTGTATAAAACTTCTTGATATATCAAGCATGACACATGTGGATTACAATAATTAATTTGCGTATGTGATATTTGATTTTTTCTTTTATGTTGTATGTTTTTTGATACTTTATCACGCATAATCTTTACATTGTAGTTTTTACATTGTAGTTGTGGTTAGTTGTTTGTTGAACGTTGATAATTTCATTTTAAAATTCCCACCAAGTTCCAGTTCTTTTTTAATAGGATTGGGCACTTCTTTACTCAACCCAACCTCCATTGCCAAAATTGAATTCGTTTGGGGGTTTGAGGAGTTACATTTAAGTGACTGATTGGCGTATAAATGTAGTTCAATTATCTCAATTTCATTTGTGCGTTCTTTTTATAAAAGTTATATAAAATTTAATTAGAATTGAGATAATTAAACTTCAGTTTTATATCAGGCAGTTAGAATCCAGATATTGCTAAAGTACATAATTGTATTATTTGAAAACTTGGATTGAGATTTCAAGAAATGGGCCATAATGCCTTCCATGTAGGCAACTGAGGACCATTTTGATTTTCAAATCCAACATAGCTCTACGCCTCTACCCTCTGGGCTTTTCAAATGCACTTCAAGTATAATAGAAAGGTGAGCAGGTTGGCATTTGGATAGAATTAAGTATAGTCGAATTAAAATGAATTAAACTGAAGGAGTTTTCAGTTAAATTTAATAAAAACTTAAGTAAAAGACATGTTGCGTATTTTATGGTGAAAGCTCCAAATCGTGATAAAAAAGATAATACACAAACAAAAAGTTCAACGAAACTCCATACGGTGGTGATATGGTTCTGATAAGGAGTAGATATTTTTTTGTTTAAAATGTAAATGGGTTATTTGGGCTGTTCACATTAAATTTAGTTTTAAAATTGTTTACCCACTTAAAATTTTTAAGAACGAATTACATCCAGATCCCTTGTTAGATGTCATAATTATATATTAGTCTTAGTTAGTCGAACAATTATTATTTCATCCAATTAAATGTAAATTAATAACGTTTTAATCCACGATGAATTAAAATCCGGAAAATTCGATTTTACCCCTCACAAATTATTGAATTCTGTAAGTTGCCAAACACTAACACTTTTTGATGAATTGCAAATCAAGTATACTTGAATATCTCTTTTTCTATTTGTTACCCATAACGTTTTGAAAAACCTCAAACAAGTCCCCAAACTTCTATTACGATTTGTAAAATTACAACAACATCTATTCAAGTTGAAAAATATCATGTGAAGATCAAAATTGGAAGCAAAAAATACGAATCGAAGATGAATTCGATATCGTAAATTTATACATCTTCGATTGCCTGTATTACATCTCAAATCGGAGCTGTACAATAGCTCCGGCGGACTGTAACAACTCCGCTGGAGCTGCCTTAACAGCCCCGGTCTGGAGCTGTATTTAGCTCCGAATATGGAGCTTTATTAGCTCTGAATCTGGAGCTTTATCAGTCCATATCTGGAGCTGAATTCCGCTCGATATCGGAGTTGATAAAGCTCCGTTCAGGAGTAAAATTACAGCTCCGGCAGAGCTTTAAAACAGCTCCGTCGAAGCCGTTGGTGGAGCTGTAAAGAAGAAGAAAAGGAAAGAGTTGAGGAAGAAGAAAGAATAAATTTGTTGGATAATAAGAAAATAAGCTGGAGAAGATGAAGGAAGAAAAGAGGAAAGATGGAGGAAGAAGAAGATGGGTGAAGGTTGAAGAAGGAGAAGGTAGATTTTTTTTTAATTAACATTTTTTTTTAGAATGTTAAGGGCATGTTTGGTTGTTGCATTTGAAACCATAAAATTAGGCTGGTCAATGAGTGAAATCGAAAATGGATTGAAATGTAATTGTTCGACTAAGTTATACCAATGTGAGAAATGTCGTTCTAAATAGATAGCCCTATGTAATTATTCTAATTTTTAAATTTAAATTATCTATAAACATCTGTTCAACTACCACGTAAAATAATAAATTTGACTTATATACAAGTTGAATATATTCCATTTACTTCAACTGAAAAATCAATTAAGTTTAATTTCATTTAGCTCCGTTTAACTCGGTTTAGTTATAATTTATATTGCACTTTACTTCAATTCAATTCAATTAAGTTCAGTTGAAGAGAACAAAGTCTAGTGAACTGATACAATTTGAATAAGTAAAACTTAAATTTGTGTGTAAAAAATACAATTTAAATTGAATTTTATCAATTTAAATCGTATCCCAAATAATTTATGAATCATTGTTAAATATTTCGTACTTGTTCAATTTAAGATTTTATTTATCATTAAATTTTTAGTTTAAAAACTCATTTTGATAAAAAAATTATTAAAAAGCTATTTGAAAAATTACTTAATTTTATTAAAAACAGTTAAATTTTCAACTAGTTTCCTAAGTATTTTACTAATTCACTGGTCCAACTCGTTTTTTCCTCCCCCGATGTCAGGCAATAAAGGACACAATCGTAATTGCATCTAGTAGAAACGGAGAACAATCACAGTCGAGTTTCATCTCTTCTCCGATTAGGGTTCCTTTCTCTCTGATGAGCTCTCCAAATGTACAGACAAAAAAAATCCTGATTCTACCCTTTTTCGCATTCTCTGTAAGTCTTCCTTCCGATTCTCTGATTCTTCACGCCAATCTTCTTCTTCTTCACGCCACCTGACCACCTCCGGCTTCCGTCGAACTCGCCACCTCCTTCCTCCAGCTTCCGTCCAATCGCCTCCGTCTCCGTGTTCAATTGCGCTCCACTGCTCCAGCTCCAGCTCCGATTCGCCGCTTCGAAGAAACGAGTACTGAATTCGCGGTTGCTTGTTTACAGTCCCCATGGCTCTTCCTCTTGGCAAGCTCACAATCCTCGTCGGAGCAGGTTACTCCGTTACTCCTCATGTACCTGTAGATTCTCGATTTTGCTCAACTATGTTTATTTTAATTGCATTAGTTTTATTCATGTTGGATTTTACCTAATTGAGCGGAATTTCTTTTTATGCTTATATGAATTTGTAAGTTTAGATAAGTTGTAGTAATTTGCTAGCTAGTTTAGCTATATAGAATATACTTCCTTGCCATCGCAACTGGTGATTACGTGGAAACTTTAGTCGATTGTTGCTTGCTGATTAGGCTGTTAGTGATAGGTATATTAGGTGATTAAGGGACTGATTGGTACACGATTTGAATTAGCAACAGCCAATTCAAATTGGCATTTTTGTGTACAAAAATGTCAGTTTAAATCGGATGTTGCCAATTCAAATCACATACCAATCAGTCCCTAAGTCTCCAGAGAGACGGACATACATTATAGTTATATTTAAATAATCATTAGAGTTAGAGGTTTTGCTAAGAACACTGATACAAAATTTGATATAAAATGTCCACTCATATAACATTACTCGTATAAAGTCATCCTTGATGTTTCTTACTAATTCACGTCTCTTACAAGACACTTTGTAATAACTTAGGTTGAGTCTTATGGTTTAGTTTCATCATCATGGAACCACATAGCGTGCACATTGCTCTTTTATTCTGTGTGTCATCTCACTTGGAGGTTTTGCTATTTTATTATGCATGTACTTGAGAACATCAATTTTCCTTCATGTTTCTTACTAATTTGCGTCTATTCTAAAACTCTGTGTAATAACTTAGGTTGAGTCTTATGTTTTAGTTTCATCATCATGGAACCAGGTAGCGTGTACATTGCTATTTTATTATGTGTGTCATCTCACTTGGAGCTTTTGCAGGACTGGTCGGGGCAGCTCTGGCTAATGAAGGACGTATGCCCGGTCCCTATGATTTGTTGTCAGGTGCTTATAGGGTAAGTGGATTCTAAGTGGCGAACAACGTGTGGATTTTATTTCCGGATATCCGATATTGGTCTTTTCTTCCATTTGTTTGATTCTACAGTGATATTGTTTCATGCCTGCAGATTTTTGCCAATCCGCTTAAGCAAGAGAACTCAACTAAGTTGCGTTCCAAGCCAAAATATGATTCCATCATGCAGCAGGTATATATTTTGTTTTGGGTTGATGCTGAGGCAGTGTACCATGCTACTGTTTGACTATATTGATAAATAGCCCCTTTTCATAAATGTTAGGGTCGGTCTGTGTACACTATATACCCGACTGTCCCACCCATAACCTGCATCGACTGGGGTTTTTCCTTCTATGATGCTGCCAAAGTGAAGAAGTTCCTTTTACGAGAAACTTTTTAAAATTCTTTTTACAAGGTTCATGGATAAGCAGAATTGACACTTATTGGTCATAGTTTCCTTTCAGCATGTAAGTGAAGACAAATCCACTTTGTGCTTGATACAGCTATAGCTATCGGGAGGAGTGTTTTTCGAACCGAAAGAACCGTATAATTGGCTTAATGGACGTTTGATCATTTTTATAAGCCGTATGTTTAGTTCGTGTTCGACGAACATCACAAACTTTTGTTCGTGTTTGTTAGCGTTCAAATATTTCGTGGTGTTCCTTAGCGTTCAATTGTTCGGTTCGTGAAAGACATAAAATTAAATGTAATACAATAAAAATAAAAAGATTCACTAAAATGTCCTAAAACCGTTACATAAACAAAAAAATCTCAATAACATTTCATAAATTTTGTGGTTCACCCTATTATGTATTGTATAATTATTTATAATCATATAAATATAATAATTACTAACAGCTATATAATCTCGATATACAATATAATCATATTATATATTTAATTTGTTCGCGAACCGTTCCTGAACTACTGAACAATCATAAATATGTTTTGAGGTTTGTTATATACACGAGCATGTTCGCAAACTGTTCGGTTCGCCACACTCGAACACGAACCGAGCGTTAACCGAATTTTTTGAAATTTTAACGAACATTCAGTTCATTTACACTCCTAGCTATATCGGTGTTAACCGTTCTGCCTATGTGGAATAAGGTTCTAGTAGAACATGATAAGCACTATTAATTTATCTATTGCTACGTGATGGGGTTATGACCAGATAATAATATAAGTAAACAATGTAATTCGTGGGCCATTGTTGTTACATGTACATGTTTTATGCATGTAAATTTTGGTTTACTCGGGCGCTCAATCTTAGATATGTTACGGTGTTTCCAATCCTTCACCTTGCCTGCTTTAAATATCAGCATGCTATTTATTAAATTAAATTTTTACAGGTTGATATGTTGCGGGAGGAGATCACTCTATCAACGGGTAGACCTGCAATTACGATTGTGACTGGGAGTCGATCAGGTAGCTCTTTTTTACATGATTTCTAGTTAGTTTTGATGGCTGATTGAGCTTTGACATAGGTTCAGTGTTTGCTCCACCACTTATTTAGCTATGGAGGTCTCTACGTGGTTCAATGTGGTTGACACTCATGATGCAATTAATTGAATATACATTTTGCTATTTTTCTCCAGGTTCTGGAAAATATGGTATAATTATGATCGTCATAATTGTTGGATCCGGTTATATTTGGTGGAAGGTAATGTCAATCACTGTTTGCTTATTAACACCTCTTATAAATCTTGCCTCTTGCTAATGTTCTGTTCAGATTATGTTTCAAAATTTGAGAATAAACTTTCTTTCAAAATGTGAGTATGTTTTGATAATATCAGAAATCATAAGGTCCATCTCCTTGTTTAAGGGTGTAGTTTTGTTTCGTCCAAGTCTAATGACATAGAATTTGATCCCTTATCAAGGTCTTGCAAGAGCTACCTGTATCCTTTATATGTATAATTGACATGCTCAGGAGGTTCCTCGAACAATAAAATTTCCACTACGAAGAAATGCATGGCATACTTCTTTGGAAGCTAGCATCTCCGAAATTGAACAATTATATTTATTTTCACTCTTGAGTTGTTTCTAACATCATGCACAATTACACATTTAGATGGGGGCGCAAGAACTAGTAAGGTTCCTCTTAATAATATTGCATTCCTGGTTAACAGCTGAAATGATGGCATTTTTGGAATTAAATACGTTAAGCATAAAACTTATGCTCTGGAAAGAATGCTCATTTATAAGTTCCGACTTCCAACTTTACCATTGAGCTACAGTTTTGAATATTCATCAATGAGCAGTTTTTGTTACGTCCATGTTATGCTATAGAATTTGCTTGCTATCCAGTCTTGCTTTGTGCTATATTCTTTTGAATACATCACATGCATTCTCATGTTATAATTTAGAATTGCTCTCCTCTTTGTTTGGCCTTTGGATATAATTGTACACATCATATATATCCTTATAGGGATGGAGGTTACCTGATATGATGTTTGCAACCAGGCGTAGTCTGAGTGATGCACGTGAATCTATAGGCAAACAGTTGGAGAGTGTTTTCTCCTCAATAACGGTGAGTTCTTAATTAAATTTAATTTTACCAGATCTTCTCCTCCCCCTGTAAACAATTCATAATTATACAAGTTTGTATTATGTTTCAAACATATTTCTGTTAGCACTGCATGCCTGTTATCTTTACTAAATGGACTCATGTTTCGCATATAAAGTTAAGAAATCTTGAGGTAGTACTTTCTCTTTATTGGGAGCTTAGTCTATCCCTCTATCCCTTGCCATGAGGTCTCTGGTGAAAGTTGCCTTTGATTCTATTATGAGAATGCGGACCCATGATTATGATCATGGTGTTCTGCTTTGGGTTTGAGGTATTTGTTAAAGATTCTTAAATTTCCATCCCAATTGTCTTCGGTATCTTTTATACTGTCATCTAGTAGGTACCCTTTCCAAAACATGTACCTTATTAGGAGCCAGAGTTCTCAGGTTTTCTTTCTCGTTTGGGGTTGAACAGTAAGAAGAGGCGTCTAAAGTGTTATGAAGTTCTGTATGTCGGCTAAACATGGCAAATGTGATGAATTAAAACCAAGATCATGCTCATCATATACATCTATTATCCAGCATTCTTTCTACGGACTATAGTTCATACTTCATACTTCATACATTACTAAAAAAGTGAGCTACCCCACACCCAACAAATAATAAACAATCTCAACTTTACACACAAATTACACATTTTGCAAATAAAAGTACACATTTTCCCATTTTTTGATATATTATCATTACTTTAACTTTTCACCTAAAACTACTCGTCAACCCTACTCTATGAAGTTCTCCAGGGTGGAGGGATCTCTAAATTCTTGTCATTGTGTTATGTTCTGTGCCTGTGATGATTAGTTGATTACCAAATAATTCCAATTACCCATCCCAATTTCCCTGAGAAAATATATTTGACACTTCATCTGGAAATAGTCTCTATGCATATCTTTTTTATCTGTATTTTATCTTGCCAGGACATATCTCTATGTTGACCTGTATTAAATCTTGCCAGGACTCAACAAGATTTTTATCTTCAAGGATTACTCGTACAGAGCGTAATACCGACGAGGTTATTGAAGCATTTGTTGCAACCAGGAGCGAGGTTAGTCAGAATCTGCTCATCTCCACTACAAGATTGCACTCTATCTTTCATGTGCTTTATGTCATTTGGCGAACAATTTTTATAGGTATCTGCTTCACAAGACGATGTAAATCAAATTAGTGAAAAAGTTAAAGAAGTTCACAGGAGCTTACGATCTCTGGTAACCATTCTCTTCCTATTGCTTCATTAAATTTAAATCTATTTAATGTCGCCTCATTCGTATACATTATTATGGAGTAGGATTTGATTCTTAACCATTATGGTCTTACAGGAGAGTAGGATTAATAAGACTGGTGGAAAACAGGTACTGGCTCATGATTTTCCAGTCTTGGCTTATGGCTTTCTCGTACGAGTTTTTATATTTGTTCCTCCATTTGATATCTCTGTTTTTCTTGTGGTGGTAGGATAAGTTAAACAGTGGTGTGGAATTTATGGTTCGTGCTGCAAAGGGTGTGCAGAGTGGCAAATTGGTGCCATCTATTAAGGCAGTAACCTATAACTTTCTCTTTCTTTGTAGTCGTAGTTGGCTGTTGTCGTTCAATCTTAATTGTTCTTTGTATCTCACTACAGGAATCTGCCAGGCCTGCACTTGAATGTTCAAATACATCTCCTTCAAGGGTAGAACCTCATCTCTTGCTTTCTTACTTCCCAGAGAATTATAAAGTTCCTTCTCAAGATGTAGTATCTGTATCCACAATGTGTTAGTTGTTATCTTCTGCACTGGGGTGTTTCTTATATTATGAATCTACTCTGTCCAAGAAGGAGCTTTTATTTTATTTTTGATGTTATAGGAAAAAAGGTTGATATATGATACGATTCGGAAGAACATACTCTAAAGTCTATTTGTTCCGAAAGACTTCTCTGATTTAGACATGTGCTTTCCAGATGTAATTTTTGCCGAGTTTTCTTTTTTGTATTTCTCTTGGCAGCTGTTGATAACAGCAGGATTTTGTTGCTTGAAGAGTACCTTCATGTAATCTTTATTTACATCAGTCAGTATAATCATGTTTACTTATTTGCAGTCTACGTCTATGCCGGCGAGCACTTCTTCTGAACCATCATCACCCACAACCAATGGGCTTCTCAAGAAGCAAGCCTCATTTTCATCTGCCAGTTCTTCCCAGAGTACTGTCTCGAGATGGAAGGTATTGTTTCCAGCTTATGAACCCTCAGAATTATTTGTATTATAAGATTGGAAAAAAATATTAAAAACTCTTGTTACATGCAACCCTTTGCATATATCATGTTTTTGTTGCATTAGATCCATTTGTCTTTTCAGAAGTATTAATAGTGTTTAAAGCATCGCCATACAAAATTTCAGAGGTTGTAGTATGCATTCAAAAGAACACTTGGTTGCTTGACACAAGATACATGCACATAAGTTGACACTGATTTCCATGAGAAAATTAGTTCTAAAAAAATCTCTGCATGTGATTTGAGTTCATGCGTAGAGCCCTAAAAGATGCATGTTTTACTTGAACCAGACGAAATACATGTGAACATCTGAACTTTTGATCATACTGAAACTCTAATCTTAAGCCCTAGAAACCCTAATAGTGTTCGTGTCCAATTGCAGCAATTTCCCGGAACATCCGACGGACTTGGAGTCGCCAGCATAACTGGACCTCAGGTTTCAAACGTAACCCATTCAAGTGAGGATTCAAACAGTGGCAGCAACATTACTACTGGGGCACGCCCAAGT
This sequence comes from Plantago elongata, assembly GCA_036897095.1. Classification (NCBI taxonomy): domain Eukaryota; kingdom Viridiplantae; phylum Streptophyta; class Magnoliopsida; order Lamiales; family Plantaginaceae; genus Plantago; species Plantago elongata. The sequence continues at coordinate 62,831 of JAYMSP010000007.1, forward strand.
GTACTTGGGAGAGCGATGTCGATCTCCACTTATTTTACAAAGGCTATTTGGTGAGCCCAGGTCTGATAAATAAGGACCTCCACCCAGGTTATTCGGCTCCATTTCTTTGGACTGGATAAATATTTTTTTGTAGGCTCGAATGTGTAGAATTTAGAACATGTATGATCCTTATTTACCATGAGCAGTATAGTTGGTACGTTTTGCCCCATGGATCTAGTATTAGCGACTACTGAGAACAGAAAAACACTGGAACTGGAACAGAGACTCTTGTTATTACTCGATCTCGCTACCAGGTGTTTCTTGGCAGTTGGTTGGTTCTGCAAGTAAATAAGTTCATCACATTCATTTTGGCAAGGCTTGCAAGAATAATCATTAGATGAAAATACAAAATTGGTTTATCTGTGTCAGTAAGTTTGCCTCAATAGGCGGAAGATGTCAAGTGCGGTGTAGTATAAACTCTTACCAAGTAAGTTTTGGCCGGAATTGGTTGCACTGTCCTACACAACATAATGTGTTACAAAATAATGAGTTACCTACACGGCTATATCTAACAAATATGCAATGACTAGTTTATTCATAAATTATTCATTTTGACATTAAAAGTATACCTTTTTCAGCTTTGTTTATCATTATTTTATATTTCACCTAAAATTATTTATAAATTATTCATTCTAACACTGAAGATACACTTTTTCCAGCTCTTTTATTATTATTTTAATGTTTCACCTAAAATTACGGAAAAAAAATAATGTTTTACAAAAAATTTCGATTAGAGTAAGTAGCATATAAAACAGAATCAGCTAATTAATAATTTTAATAAGCTTCTGAACAAACTTATCGGATAACATTTAAACACTATACAACTTGTTTGGAAAACAAGCTCGTCAAGTGGAAATTTTTTTTAAAATATACCGTAAAGTGAGACACATCCGTTACTATATTTTTTTTGTATATCTTAAAGTGGCTACTCTAACAGGGATAATATTGTAAAGTATACCGTATAGTGAGACACATCCATTTTACATATTACACAATGGCTATGTTGTATACCTCACAATAACTACGTGTCCATAAATTATACTTGGGTCATTTTTTATGCTCCGATTTGATGATTTATTACACGAGCCGGGAGTACTTCACACGCCGGGAGTGCCTCAAACGTCGATAGTATCTCAAGTGGTTGATACATGTCATATCGTGATTCAATCTCGAAAAATATTTTGAAAGAAAATTTAAAAAAAAAAGAAATTCAAAAAATACAAAGTAATTATGTCGAGCGCGTGAGATACCGCATGCGCGTGCGATATCACCAAATCGAAGCAAAAAAATGGTTGGAGTATATCTTCTAACAAGTAGCCGATAGAAGGTATATAAAAAGTACATAGTCATTGTGCAATATATAAAATGAACGTGTCTCACTCTACGATATATTTAAAAAAGAATCCCTATAAGATATACTCCGATTATTTTTTTGCTCCGATTGGTGATTTATTACATGCGCATGAAGTATCTCACGCACTCGAAACAATGAATTCGTATTTTTTGGATTCCTTTTTTCTTTTTTGAATTTTCTTTAAAAATAATTGTTAGATTGAATCACGATATGACATTTGACAAGCGGTTAAGATACTTTTAACGTTTGAGGCACTTCTAACGTATGAAATACTCCCTGCGTGCGTAATGAATCAATAAATTGGAGTAAGAAAATGACCGGAGTATAACTTCTAGACAAGTATTCGTTGCGGGTATACACAAAATATTCCTCGTCAACACCTAGATGGACATTTCTATCCTCAATCGTTATCTACTACGCCGTACCCGCTTTCGCCGCTCAGTTCGTACAATGTGATCTACCACTAATTCTTTCTCAAAATTGGTAATATAGACTATAGAGGGAAAAAGAACCCATTTCCCGCCATTTAAAACCTGGCCGCCAAATCTAAGCTTCTTCTCCACTCCAGTCTCATCTCGTCTCTCATAATTTGAATTTTGAACAGTCGAGAAGTGAAATCGAAAAGGTGAGGAGTAATGGAAGCCGTGAGATCCAATCGGATAACTTCATCTGCCTACGAACAACCCGTCGTTTCCACTTTCCCGATTTACCGATCGGCGCCGGAGGTTGAAGTTCGCCTCGAGGATTTCGAGCTTTACGCCATCCATCGCCTCAGAGGTCTCTTATTATATCTCGCTCTCCGTTTTCTAATTTTCCTTCTGCTGCTTTGTATATTAAGTTTGATCTGTGGATAATCTGTTCATTTGAATTGAGATCGATTTGGATATGCGTAGCTGTGATGTGTCCGATGTGACGGATATTGTGTAGTGGTGGAATAGTAAAGTTCATTTGAATTGAGATTGATTAGATTATTATGAGAGTTTGGATTTGCGTAGCTGTGATATGTTCCTTGTGACGAATATTGTGTAGTGATGGAGTAGTAAAGATCATTTGAATTGAGATCGATTCAATTACTGTGAGTTTGGATTTGCGTTGCTGTGATTTGTTCTATGTGATGAAGATTGTGTAGTGATGGAATAGTAAAGTTCATTTGAATTGAGATCGATTAGATTATTGTGAGAGTTTGGATTTGCGTAGCTTTGATATGTTAGGTGTGACGAATATTGTGTAGTGATGGAGTAGTTCATTTGAATTGAGATCGATTCAATTAGACGATTACTGTGAATTTGGATTTGCGTAGCTGTGATATGTTTGGTGGGACGAATATTGCGTAATGATGGAATAGTAAAGTTCATTTGAATTGAGATCGATTAGATTACTGTGAGAGTTTGGATTTGCGTAGCTGTGATATGTTCGATGTGACGAAAATTGTGTAGTGATGGAATAGTAAAGTTCATTTGAATTGAGATAGATTTGATTACTGTGAGTTTGGATTTGCATAGCTGTGATTTTTTTCGATGTGACGATAATTGGGTATTGATGGAATATTAAAGTCCATCTGATCTCAATTTTTAGATTTAAAACTTGTGTTTAGAGTGCAGACATAGTTGGATTGATACGAATCTGCCTGCTTTTATATAATACTTGTACTCATACTTAGATTGTTTGGTGCAGTTCTTAAAGGGATTTCAGATGGACTATCCAGAGGAAGGAAGCATGATGATATGCAAAAACTGGTATGATATTGCATATGCCATTATTCCATTATTTTAGGAAAAGCTTATACCTGATCTGGTTTATTGTTGCTTGGTCTATAGGTAAAAGAATTATGGAACACTAATATGAAGCATCCAGATCCAGCTCAGTCTGAAGACAAGGATATCATTTCTCACTTTGTTCTCCGTCTTGTATATTGTAGAGAGTAAGCTGTTTCCAACACTCCTATCCATTATTGGAACTCAGAGAATTGATCATTCATTTCACACTTTTTATCAAGTGATATTGGAAAGTCATTTTTACATGCCATTGTTTAATTCTCTCATTATCTGCAGCCTTCCTGCCCTTTCCAAGAGTGTATTGTTTTTCTTTTTGTGTGTTAAAAAATGTAATGTAGTTTTCTTCATTACATGCTAGGGAGGAATTGAGGAAATGGTTTCTGTCAATGGAGACTAGTTTATTTCGCTACCGCTTCCAACTTGAAACATTAGAGGCAAAGGTGTGATTCTCTTTCCCTGTTTTGCTCTTGATGCCTTTGTAGGTTTCTTATGATTTGACACTGAAACTTTTATGTACATGGTTTACGTGGTAGAGGGCTTTAGTGGCGAAGTTTGACATGCCCTATATATCTTTAAGCAATGCTGAGCATGAGGTTAGTGTGTTCATGTTCCCCAACATGGTACATTTACTTTTACCAAGCTGCTAATTACAAAATTTTCTAAGATAATATGCGGTTACGCTTTGTTGAAATCCTAAAACTTCTGCCTGTCATATCTTCCTAAATAATATGTTCTACCTTTTGTTTTTAGAGGGTGAAAGACAAATTGACCCAAGTTGCACGCTCCGTTGGTTTCTCTTCACCCATTGGTAAATATTGACGATCTACAGTTAGCTGATTTAAACAAATTTCTTGAATTTTCCCTTTATAATTTATGTTTATTTTAATCTTGCAGCTGATACTGTATACTACAAGGTAATAAAAAACATAGCTCCTTCCTCTCTGTTCCTACCATTTAAAACTCAAGATCTTGTGCAATCTGGAAGATTTTATCAGTTTAACCTTTTTCCTTTTACACCACAAGCCACTAAATGCATGTGAAGTTAGAATACTTTTAAAACACTAAAACACACCCATGAGATACTGTATATAGCCATCTTCTTCTTGATCACCCAAACAGCATGTAGAATGACTCACCTGACATTGTTTTCTCTACAAACTATGGGTTACCTAAATTTCATCACTCGCTGTGCTTCCAATGGCCTTAACACCATCTCCTGAGATTTGTTTGGCTTCTCTTATTGAACCTTTTCTCTCCTCTTGTATACTGATTACTGAAGGTACCATTTGAACAAGTTCCTGACCTTGTGGCTGGCCGTAAAGTATTTATCCTCAAGGGGTATGCATATGTTGCAGAAAGTCAGGTAAATAATTGGATGAATCTATTGATACCAGGCCTTAACATTTTCCTGTTTGCTTGATGTTCTGAGCGTTGTTTTAATGTTTTCTATATCAGGTTATTTCTCTCCTTACTACTGTATATCGCACACAGCTCTCCAAGGCACTGGTTTTAACAAACAGGTTCTAATGATTCCTTCTCTACATTGCGTTCTTCTAGAACATTTCTTCCACTAAAAATTACAGGTTGAGAAAATTATACTGCAGATTGCTGAATAATAAGCCCGATATATGTTCACATGTTATTCATAGAAATGCTACACGACGTAGCTTTACACAATAGATCATCACTAAGATTTCAGTATATGTAACTCAACAAAATATGGTAGCCGAACTTTCTCTAACTAGAACCTGGGACCTAGTTATCTCCTTTAGGAAATGAATTGAAGATATCAGTAGGGTTGCCAAGAACTTCTAGAGAATCTGTTATCTAACATATAACATGTGCAATTCTTCTACCAGAAAATGGACATCTATGATCAGGGAGCAAGAGAAGGACCGGCTGACTCCTGTAAGTGTCCGGAGCTGATTAGTTTACTGATTCTTCTTTAGAATCTGATAGAATCTAATAGACTTGTTTATTTAGATTGTAGAAGCCCTATCCTCGAGTTATTTGGGCCCCGATTATAGCCAGGTATTACAGAAATAAAGTGTTTTATACTTACTTTATGGAGTTTACAACTTCAAAAATTGTTAATTCGCTCATTTCCATTACAGCCCAAAGAATTTGCAGAAATTTCATTGAAGGACATTGATCAAGTTTCCAAAACTTCATTTCCTCTTTGTATGCGCCATTTATTTGACAAGGTAACTAGATAGTTTATGAAATGGATATTTGCTGGTTGTCAAAATGAATGTTAACATTGGCTGTTTATCCCATTTAAAGGCATCGTTTGTCTGATGTTTGAATTTTTTTTTTACTTCTATAAACAGCTTCGAGAGGATCATCACTTGAAGCATGGAGGCCGTATGCAACTGGGACTCTTTCTTAAGGTTGTCTTCTTCCAAGTGAATACAGTTTAGGTTCTCTGTGTTTTCTTACCCCCTCGGCACCTCTGAGCACTTCTTATGTTTAAGCATCCTAAGATAAAGGAAGATAGGTTGTGAACACTGCTTTTATTTTCAGTCAATCTCATCTGTATCGAGTTTGAAACTGTTAGTGTTTGGTGATACTGTGATATAGGTCCTTTTTTGTTATGGTAAATGAAAAGCCACTTTACCTCCAAGTCAATTTTAACTGAACACTTTTTAGTAGAAATCCTGAATGCTTTTACCCCTATCTCGTAATTTTGTAAATTATCAAATTCATTGTAAGCACTTATAAGTAATATACTAATATCATCTGCTTTACAAATTTGGAAATCTTAAATGCTTGTATATTCTTGAATGTGAGAGCTAACTTATGTATGTAGTTGGTTCTTTCTAATGGTTGTGACTTGATGCATGTAGGGTGTTGGGCTCAAGTTGGATGATGCTCTTGCATTCTGGAAATCTGAGTTCTCCAGAAAGGTAATGATATGATCTGAGTTTTCCTTATTTTCTCTTCTAATCAGTGCATGTGGTCTAAAAGCAAAGTGGAGATTTAGGCCCAAAAAAACATCCATCTTAGATGTCAATTTGCATATCTAATTTTCTTTTTCTGTGCTGCAAAAAACAACTGAGTAAAAGGATAGCTTACATATATTACATCTGTTATTTTTATCGTCAGTCCTTTGGATTCCTCTAGACATACCTTTTCTAGTTGTAATTCAACCAGATTATGCTACTTTTACAGGTTGGTGCTGAAAGATTCGACAAAGAATATGCATATGGCATACGCCACAACTATGGAAAAGAAGGGAAGAGAACGGTAATCTTCTGCACCTCTGGTTTAAGCATTTTCTTGCATCAAAGAATACACTAATAATGCTTCATTTGTTTTGATATTCAGAAATTGTTTCTCTTGTATTATGTCCTTCTCTGAAGCTAGATTTATGCTGGGTACTTAAGTTTGAATTTCCACAGCTTTTTAAACAACATAGTCATGGTTCAATAATGATGTATTTTTCCTTGATTTCTGAAATGAGTTCTTAAAATATTTGCCTAAGGCCTTAAGCATTTAAAGAACTTACCTGAAAAGTACTATTAAGCAACGTCTGTACTTCCTCTTTTGCTTTCATGTTTCTTAAGGACAATTATACTCTTGGGGATCCGATGTACATTTCAGCTGCTTATATATTCTCTCCCTGGCACTTGCTTTCTACGTATTGCATGTTTGTCTCATTCTATAAACTTTATGCAGGATTACACACCCTATTCATGTCAAAAGATTATATGTTCCACGCCAGGTGTTGGAGATCATCATGGGTGCCCATATCGGCAATTCAGGTCAGGAATCGTGGGGGGGGGGCGGGGTTCAATTAGCATGTGTAATAGTTATTCATCCAGATAGTTGATTGGACCCTTGGGGGAAATTGAGTTGTTCAGTGTATAGGTTAACCTTCTCAATCAACATTGTCCAACAGGTTTTATGGGAATTAATGATCCAGCATTACTTGATAGTTTCACCACTGATTTGTTGTTTGACACACTGTACCCTAATTAGATTGAGCCCTATTGGCGATTAATTAATGTCTAGAAACATAAAAATTTACAATCTTATGTTCTCTGGTTTCCTATTTTTGGGACAATCCAATATAATAAAACTCGTAAAACTTTTTTTGAGCAGCGAGGATAATTTAAGAGCCGTGCTTGGTAAGATGGGAGTAGACAGTCGTGCATTAGGTGATGTCCTCGACAAAGTGCGGAATAGACACTATCAGGTTATTATTCTCGTCAGCTTTTCCTCATTGGGCACATTAAGCTTTTTCTTCACGTTTATCTTTGTTTCAGAAATAATCATGAGGTATATTCTTTGTTATGCAGTTGGCATGCACGTTGACCTTTGAAGCTGTTCACAAGGCATCCTGTGATGCAGGAATTAATCATCCGAATCAGTATTACAGTGATAGCAAAAAGATCCTGGAATCCGAGGTAATCCAAGGGCGATCCTTAAAATCTTATCCAATTTCTCATGGAGCGTTCTAAAATCCGATGAGAAAATGCAACTTATTCACTGTTTCTATACTGATAACGTGGATTGATTTTTTTTTCTAATGACTATTACATCGTTACATGGTATAATGGCTAGTCTATTAAGAAAGAAAAAAATTCAATTTCTTCTACCTGCTATAGAAAACACTTCTATATACTAATTCAGACTTACATAATATCTTTTTTTTTTTTTTGAAGTTAAAACATTATGTTTTCACTGTATGTGAAGGAGGTCACACATGAACGGGCAATGACTTGGAATGTAATTGGATCCTGAGCTAATATAGCTAAATAATACAATAACTAACCCCTAATTTTCCATGTCCAACATTATTAGAGCTTGTTTATTTATCCTCGCAGTTAATGTCATCTTTATAATGTGTCTGATGCCCCTATGACCTATCAGTTCAACTATAATTTATGCTGACTCATTAGCTTCTCATAGGGTAGATGTTCCCTGAGCAGCACCAATTCTTGGCTAGCATATCTTACTGTCTAGAACTATTACTTACTGTATTGATTATCTTGATTTGGTTTAGTGAAAAAATCATTCTCCCTCTGTCACAACCCTCAAAACAAATGCATCGGTTAGACAGTTAGTATTCATTTGCATTGATTTCGCACCTTCATATCATCATATGGTTCAACATAACATTAACCGGCTTAAGTTCATTCACATGTGGGACTCCACATATTTTGGATAAGAAACGGAAATATATGGCTCGAAATGAATACAAACTTAGCATTTTAGTTGTTTGATTGTGGAACTAACATTTTGACCTGGAAGTTTGATACGGTACACCGATTTCTTACTTGTATAATTGACTTGCTGCAGAACAAGGCCAAAGGCACTTAACTTATTACGTATGTCCTCGGGGTTCAGAGTGTTTTATGACGCCACAGCCTCTTTGTAAGTTTTTCATCCCTTGACATAAAGTTCTAGGTGCAGTTGCTGAACTGCAATTTTTCTCACCAATGTAAATAAACATCATATCTAACTAAACCTATATCACAATGATACCACTATGACTTTCCAATGCTGTGACAAATGTTAACTATCTTGATCTTGAAAGAGCGCATTAGCTTTCCCCTGATATACCATCTGCAGATTGCAATCTAGTAGCTTCGTGCGAAAGACCTCAATTTTTTCTGTGTGATGAGTTATATATTATCTCCATCTCCAGGTGAGGCTCTCTCATGCAGCTGTGAATATGTAACCGGTACGTTGCAGCCCTTTGCAGATCAGTGTACTTGCAATATGCTGAAGCTAATTTATTGCAGTATGTGTATCTCTCCCCTATGTATTTGTTACCCAAGGGAAAAGGTGTAGGGATAGCTTTGGCAAGCCTAATTTTACCTCATTTGATGTACTATTAGCTCGTAGGACTCCAATTGATTCCTCTATTTTTTCTTCCTTTTCTATCTGACAAGTCAAAATTTACTAATACTACTTCCCCAGTCCGTCCAAAACATCCTATTTGATTTTCGTTGACTTTTGTTCAATCTCAAATTACTCTTTAAATTACATTGGAGAAAAAAAATTAAACGACGAAGTATTATAACTCACATTTTCTTTCCTATTTCTCTTATGATTACTACTATACTGGTAATATTGTGCACTTAGAAATTGGTGCCAGTGCATGCATACACATTTGGCGACTTGGAATATCACCTAGTTGCTCAGGTGCATTTACAATTGCTTTCTTGGACTTGAATTCATACCGTACTCTAATTAAACTTTCGTGTTCAGCTTCAATATGAGTTTGAATCAACCTCAAGTTCCCTTTTACAGATTTATTTAAATGAATCTGAATAAGGTCCAAATGAGTTCAAGACCAAAATTTACATCAGCAATTCAGCATCCTATTATGTCATCATGGGTCTGTCCATCCGAGTAAGCTCCGACTCATTTTAGTTCTATGAAATAATGGAGTAGTGGGGACTCTGTATAAACATTGAGGGTTGTTGCAATCTAACTCAGATCTAGTTTTCCAATTCATTAATAACACTACTTGTGGTCTATAATGGCAAACCAAAACCAGAATGTTGTCAGTTTGTACCACCTACTAGCCTTCAACATTAATGAAGGAGAGTGCTAAGTATTGGCTTTATGTTCATTTTGCTTGACTTTTCCAATTGGCAAGATATAGAACTTGTTGTCAACTAGTTCATTACCTTCCGCGGCCGGGAATTGTGAAACAGTTTATGTATAGTTCAATGGAGACCACAGTGGATATTCTTTTTTTTCGTCATTCTGGTTTGTTTTCGTATTCTCCTAAATACAGGTTTTTGAAACAAACTTGTATTATAGTGTTATCTCAAACACTGATGTTATTAAATACTAGTACAAGTTTAATTTTTCGAACATGGAAAAAAGTTGTGGCAACACACAATCGGGATTTAGGCAAACGAAAGGAACGCGTTTAAGATAAACACATAGCCAAGGTGGAGGATTCAAGTAGATGATTAAATTATAATTTGATGATTTTCTTCATGTTCAAAATCAAACGAGAACAACTAACTCGAACTTAGACACAAATAATAGTATTATGATTCTCATTGTTTTACTTTTCCTTTTTTCTGACAAAGTTCCCCTTGCCTCCTAGGTAATAAGTACAAACAAAGTCGAGAAATTGATAATTGTGAAATAAATGGATTTGGATGTTAAACAATGATAAACATTAGTATTTCGTGATATTTTATATGTTATACGTTGTATCAATTAAGTCACCTCATATAAATATAGTTTAATTTGCATCTGGATGCACTACATTGTTGTAGCATAGATAAAAGTTAGTAGTATTGAAAATAATACATCTGGGTAAATGACTTTATTACCAAATATATTTGGGGTAAATGACCAAAATTGTTAATGCCGCATAGTTTCGCGAGGTTTGATTTGTATTTAGATAGTAATAAAAGTAATGTACTTTCGGAGACTATCAAAGTACGTACCTACCATTTTCTTTGTGCTTATTTATTTTATACATAAATATTTTCTCCATTCATTTTAAAACTTTATAATTTTTCTTTTTTTATGTTATATTAGAATCTTTCTAATTCAAAAAAATAAATATTCATCCTACTAACTAATTTTTTATTATTTATCTCAACAATTTTATCATAATTTTATTCACTCTCTCACTTACTCTATTATCCACTCACAACTTTATTATTATTCTACCACTCTCAAATTATTATTTAAATAATTCTATTTAAACTAAGACAAAGTAACTCTCTGTAAAAAATTTATTGAGCTTGAGAAAGTAACAAAGAATGGAAGATTGCATGTCCACAAAAATGATAGGCAAGAAAGCTGAAGAATGAGAACACAAGCCAACCTTTTCCTCCTTTTATAACATTTTTCCAATCCCCATTTTCTTCTTCTAAATGGTTTAGTCAAGTACACCAAGAAAGGGACTAAAGATGCATGGGGTCGATCCTTCTTGCCTAATTAATATCTTAATGGTCTAATAATCCTTAATCCATTATATACCAAATCTCAAGTAATTTTTTATTTACTTAACCTTTAAATGGAAGGTGCATGAATTAGTAAAAGTGGTAACATTCTCTTTTTGCAAACCCATTTTTAAATGTCTAGTGTGTGTTTGAAATTGAAGCCCACAACTTTTAGTAGAAAAGGATATATCTTCCCACCTTACCTCCTGCCTATGCCTTCTTGCTTTCTTCAGGCCCCACCAGATAAATATACTACACGTTTACACTATGCTGAATTATTGTTTGAAAGTGCAATTATGTTGGTGATTATATTCAAATTATATTGTTTTATGATATTTATAGTCTTTTCAATACTTATATGAGCTCTTGCATATAAGTAGCTAAACATAGCATGCCCAACTTTTACGTAATATCTCCTTTCTTCCGGAGAACTTAAGTGCAGTAAATTATTTTATTTCAATTTTTATGTTCAACTCTGATTCATAATCAGTTTAGTGAGTATTGATGCTTGAATCCCAGATTCAACTATAATTTTTAATATGCTTCCAATTGTGAAGCAGTCAAAGGGCATCATCGCATGACATTCGAGTGAACAACTCGTTCAGTGACATCCGTTTACAAATAAAAATATATATGATGTCAAACTTGAATTCAACGTAAATGAGTCCGTATAACCATCATATCGAATCACTAAAATTTCGAAGAATGATAATAATTAAATATAGTACATGTGTAATGTTAGTTTATCAAGAAGATATTATCTAAAAACAATTATTATATTTATTATTATTTTTATTAACCAACATGATTTTAAGAGATTTATTTGTTTTTAGTGTATATTAAAACTTTGTAATCTATTAGTTCTCCATTATGATTACAATCCACTTGTGACATGAAATATTAGTGGGATTGTGGTAGTTCATACTTTCAATCTTTCAATCTTCTTTGTTACTAATTGTTTACTTGATCCTACCAATAAACTCATTATAAGCAAACAAGATCTTGAAATTGACCATCACTTGCACCAAGTACCATCATCTTTGTCCATTTTTATACACTTGTTCCAAGCCTTTTCCCCATACCCCTAGTCTATTCTATACTCTATACTAGTACCCCTACTCTTCTACTCTCGCTGAGACAGAAAGAGAGACTATTCTTATCTAGCAAGTAGCTTTTTGCCAGTTGCCACTTACTTCAACAATTGATTCATCTCTTCTCTATAATGGAGCTATTGTCAGAGAATGTATGGTTGAGAAGACCGACTCAGTCTTTTCCACTTGTGCTTTTCCACAACTCTTTTTACATTTACCTCAAATTTTACATTTTTAAACTACTGGTATAAGTGGTAACTTCTCTGTTTCACTTTCTTCCTCTCAGATCAATATATATATGCATATACCAGTCTTTTTCTTTTACAACTACACTTTCTTGCTTGTACTTAACAACTCAAGCATGGTCAAGTACTTATCATTGGCTCATTCTTCTTGGGTTGTTTTCTAAGGTACACTTTCCAACTCTCTCCCTTTCTTGGATCATCTTCTTCTGTGTTAGTCTTTATCATTCATGATTTATTAGTTCCTCACCTTTATGTAAAAAAAAAAAAAAAAAGATAATTGGAAAGTTACCTAAAGAAAAAAAATATTAAATCTTTGGGGAGCCCCTTTCTTTTTATTTGGTGTTAAGTTGCATATGTGATACATATGTACAATTGTGGCAATTTTCTGTGTACTGCTTACTTTTTAAGTAGTTTGCTGAGTTCAAGATTCTGCTTTGGGTAATTACTGTTTCTCCACTGTGTTTGGAACTCAAATCTTGACTGACAAAATGGACTGTGACTGTTCTCTTGGTGCAAAAGTTGAAGTAGACTGGTGTTAATAAGTGCATGTTTTGCTGCAAATGGTCTTTACTCTTTACTCTTTAGCATAGATATCTCTGTTTAGGTTTTAGTTTTTACTTGCTTAAGGCACTGTCTGTGAAGTGAAGTGAGTTGGCTATAGATTTAATCTAAATTGGCTTAAAAAAGATTAGATTTTTTATAAGCTTACTAAAGATAATCTTATATATAGGTCCAATGACTTGTAGTCTTTAATGTTAATTTATGTTTTAGTTCTTGTTTGTCAGAGGACTGTTAACATTTTCTCTGAAGAAATCCTGTTTAAGCCCAATTAGTTTTTCACTCTAGGAAAAATGCAATTTTTGTTGATGTTTTGTTTAAATGAGCAGAACAAAGCATAGATTATAGTTGTTTCTGGTTTGAACTCTTATACAACACTTGTATAAACTTTAGATTGTGGAAGGAAGGTGAATCAATCCATAATCGGCACGAAAAAGGTCGTTGATGAACAATATTTTGATCTAAATTACCTCCTTCAAGATACTTAATCACATCAACTATACTTTAACTGCTATCAAGACTCATTTTTATAAGTGGATTTTGTTTTTTCTAGAGGTGCACAGATTGATGTTACTGAACTACTGATAATATTAAAGTAGATACTGACTCTTGAAAGATTCTAAGTTTCGGAGAATTTGAAGCTGTTGCGCATCTAGAATGGAATCATCATCTTGTTATGTGTCGTCGAAAAGGGCAAAGGCCCCTGGCAATAGTAGTGTTCCTCAAGTTGTACATTGTCTGGTTGATGGCTGTAATGCCGATTTAAGCCTGTGTAGAGACTATCACAGGCGGCATAAAGTCTGTGAAGCTCACTCAAAGACTGCCCGGGTTACTATCGAGGGTCGAGAGCAGCGGTTCTGTCAACAATGCAGCAGGTAAATTAACTCGTAAAAGAAAGAATTCTCATCTGTCTGCTGAAGTTTTATAATTGTTGTTCATTCACTTAATTTGGCAATAGTATATCATGATACCGTTAGGTATACTAGATTCCACGCACATGTACAAGTTCAAGCTTGTAGATGAGATTGACATTATTTCGTGGTAGCAGATCTTAGTCAAACACTAAGGTCTTGTAATAACTTTTCACTAGAGTCTAATATGCTCTGTGTGCCTAATAACATTTGATTCTTAATTTGGCATTGAATTGTTGATCAGTATCTATCTGCCCTGCTTTACTGAATTTATGTGTCCTCGCTCAACCCTTGACAGGTTCCACTCGCTGGTAGAGTTCGACGAGGGAAAACGGAGCTGCAGAAAACGACTAGACGGACATAACCGGAGACGAAGGAAGCCTCAACCCGACTCAATCTCAAGAAATCATGGACTTGTCTTGTCTTCCCAAACTACAAGACTTCTATCATTCTCTACCCCTCATATACTTCCAAGCTCTATGGAAAGTTCCTTGCCATGGTCCGCCAGAAAAGCTGAAAACGACGTAAGCTTATACAACATCCGGCCACAACTGGATAGACAAAATCCATTTCCGGCTCACAGCTACAATCAACTTCAGTTCTTTCAAACTGGTAATGCTGGAACTTACGACACGAGTGGCGGACCAAACAATGGTAACGAAGTTATGTCGTCACAAGAGTTAAATCAAGTCGTTGACTGTGATGGTGCTCTCTCTCTTCTGTCATCGACTGCTCCTCAACTCGTCCAAACCGAACGACTTCCTCAGGCTCAGTATTTTCTACACGGCTTGCAGTACAGCAGTAGTGGTTTAGGACAGTACTATCCGTCTGTTCAAGAGAACAAGGTGGATAATGTTTCTGCTATGGATTCTTCTCGTGGTACTGATCATGCATCTATGGTACATTTCCCAGAAATGATTCGTCACGGTGAAAAAGGTTCATCGGCCAGTGGATCGCATCATCAGACTCTTTCATTCATGTGGGAGTAGATGAATGTTGAAACTAATCTTGGTCTGTTTGGCAAGGATGCTATGTAAATATGTTATCATCATCTCAGTTTAAGTGTTAGTTAATGATGTTATTCTTTTGTATCCTGTTTCTTTGTAACGTCGTTAATGTACCTACTATGTTTGAAGGGCCCATGTTTGAAGCTGGTTTTCTATGCTTGATGAAGTTTATTGAAGGGAAAAGTCTCCAAGAAATAAGATGGTAACATCATGCATTTCTCGGACTTCAGAAAACAAAATAGCTTGCCTCGTGTTATGTATATTGTGTTGTATAACACGAGTTACACTATTTTTTTTAATTTTCATACCTATCCAAAAAGTTTTATAATTATATGAGATTATATATAGAATAAGTATAGTATAAGGTTTTTCCTATTAATAGGAAAATCAGGTTTCTAAAAAGGAAACTGGTTTATATAAATACCAAGTATTAACATTTTCTTTTACATAATTCAATCACCTTACTCCCTCTACACTGTCCTAAAGAGAAACATAAAACTCACTTATCTGTCATTCTCTTTCCTTTTTTCTCCTTCCTCCTCCGCCGGAATGCCGCCGCTACCGCCGCCATCTCCTCCCTCTACCTCCGCCGAAAGCGCCACCGCACTCTCCCCATGCATCCTCTCTCTCTATCTCTATCCCTTTATCTTTTGGTCGATTTTTTTTCGAATTTTACTGGATTTCCACCAAATTTTAGTATCCAATTGTTAAAATGTTCAAATCTATAAAAGCAATAGATGCATCATGCTTTTGTTGTTAAAATTTGAATTAAAAGTGAAATTTGACCTTTTATTATCGTTTTTTGCTGATTTCACGATCTCATATTTTTTGATCTGGTTTCAGATCTGAAATTCGTACAGTGAAAATCGAATTTCACAATCTGATGTTTTCTTATGATCTTAAGAGCTGATGTTATAGTTCTATGTATCGTTGTTATAGTTTTAGTGTGTGTTTAATGTTTCGGTTTGTTATAGTTTCAAAATATTATTATTGTTTTAAGCTACAACGTTCTTGTTTTTAGCCTCTTGGGAAATATATAAACAGATGTTTTGTCATTGTTTTAAAAGTAATTGTTATAGTTTTAAAATGTACTATTATAGTTTTAAGTACCAATATTTTTGTTTTTAGCTTGCTTTGTATATTCATGTCTTGTTATATCCGGTACTTTGTTATGGTTTTAAGAGTTGTTGTTAATTGTAATTGTTTTATGAATTGTTGTTATGGTTTTAACTTGTATTTAATTTGTCGGTGTTATTGTCTTAACGCATATGTTATAATTTTAATAACTATTGTTGTTGTTTTAAGCAATACCGTTAGTGTTTTTGGTTTCTGGTGAAACATTTATGGTTAAATTTTTACAAATTTGTTGACATGGTTTTAAAAGACATTGTTGTAGTTTTAAGATTCACGATTATAGTTTTAAGTACCAATATTATCGTTTTTAGTTTGTGTTGCATGTTCGTGCTCTGTTACAGTTTTAATAAGTATTGTTGAAGTTTTAAGATGTGATGTTATGATTTTAAATATTAATATTATTATATTTAGTTTATTGAATATTTATGTTTGTTATTGTTTTTAGCGCATACATTATAATTTTAAATCTAATGTTGTAGTTTTAATCATAAACGTTAGTGTTTTAGCTCCTACGATAATCTATGATATTTGATTTTTTCCAGATGTTTTGTTATAGATTTAAGAGGCACCATTATGATTTTATGTATCACTGTTACTGCTTTAAGCTTATGTTGCATGTTGCTACTTTGATATTATTTTAAGATTCATTATTATGGTTTTAAGGACCAATGTTACTGTTTTTAGCTTGCATGTTCCTTCTTGTTTTTAAGCACCAATGTTCAAGTGTTGATGATGACATCGAGTTTAATAATAGGTCACTTAAAACTATCATGTCAACCTTCAAATCATTATATTATATCTTAACAAATTACCAAAACATGTTAAAATGATAATTGAATATACAATACCGACGCATTAAAACCATCACATAATCTCTTAAAACGTTAACATTATACGTTAAAACTATAACATTCGATGTCAGTAAATTTAAAACCATAACATAATCTATTAAAAATATAACGAAAAATATATGTTCAGCGGTTTTTTAAGAAACTCGCCGGTCAGACTGGTAAAACTATATATATATATATATTCGTTATATTTTTGATAGATTATGTTATGGTTCAGGCACAACTATCACTACGATTTTATAGCTCCTTGCGACTCCTTGTATCAATCAGAACCACCTTATAATTTCATACTTCAACTACTTTATGACTCAACCAGAACTATATTAACATTTCATGCCTCAAACACCTTATAACTTTAATGTTGTCGAGATTCGAGCTCTAAACTTCTTACCATCAGACCACTTATGACTTCCACCTCCCGACATATTGATCGACATCACATGTTTATGATCAAATCATTTGCTTAAAAAACATTTATTTACATTTTATTATATAACGTAAAATACTTATAACGAAACATATATATACACACTTAAACATGTGATATTAGTTGCATATAGAACATACAGAACACTAGAATAAATCAGTGATTGTTTGGTTTGAAATTGTAGTTGAATTCGTTTGAATAGTGGATAATAATGACTAGTGACTAAATTGTAATTGAGTTGTTAAAATTATCATTTGGTATATAATTGTAATCGTAAATGATATTGTAGGTTGAAAATTGAGTGAGAATTGAATTGTGCTTGAATTTAATAAATATTTTAATTGTAATTGAATTTGAAAGAAAAAATAATATTTAATTTAAATTACATTCTAAATATAAATCCGACTAATTTCAATCGCAATTGAGTTGCAGTTAGTCACTATCATGAGGTTAAATAATTGAAGAAGATTATTAAATTAATAATAGGCTGAAACGATGCGGGCTTTATGCTGATATCCATTTTCGGTGCTGGTCCATAGTTGAGCAGCCATATGCTGATATGGCCCATAAATCAGCTGGCAGGACTTAGGCTTATATCCAGCCTGTTTAGGTCACGATTCTGATTCACTCTGTCAATTTCCCTTACTTCCTTACTTTTCCTTTTTGTTTCTTTTGGGACGTAAAATTAATCCAGCCGAGTATTATGATGCTCAGCGATGACTCTTCCATCAGTATTTTTTTTAGAATTTTAAATTTTATTTTGAGTAAAAACTTTTACCTTTCTATTTGAGTAACAACCATTCATACCTAGGATTGTAAGAATTTATTTCCATACTAGCTGAGGACTCGTCTGTATCTGTGAAATCGAAACTTTTTTAGAACACTTTGTCTCCTATTACTCGTGTAGATGATAAGATAATAAAAATGACCGAATTTGGTTAAGTCGCAAGAACATCAATAGCTGCAAAATAAAAACCAAAACCCTTATCTTCTCAGTTGCAACAATAATTTTCTTCCTAAAATACAGCTTAGCACTAAACTTGACCATAATGATATAAGCCAAGACATACTACACCCTAGTCAATAATAATAATATCATATAGTATAATAAATCAATCAACAAATAATTGTGTCGGTTCAAAGTGTTTTGATCACACGCATCGCGAACCCCATCTTACCATTTCGGGATCTAAAGTCCGAAAAGTGGACAGTATCAAAAAAGTGAAAAAATGCAAGAAAACAAAGCAATGAATGGTGTCTGTAATACTAGGGTACAGTAGTTGATAATTGAGCATGAGCAAGTTGAAAAAGGCCCCCATGAGATGTAACCTGTGAGCTAAACTCATCAGATAGCTTTCAATCCAGCTCATCTCAAAACTTTTGACAAGAACAACTCCATAACATTCTTCATCTATGTTTCATCATATTTTAATTCACCTTTTCTCTTGGGACCAACCTGTTCAACCTTAAACCAGCTTTCAAATTTCAAGTTTTCAACAACATACTCATATTTCCCTTTCTTGTTAGTGCCTATTACCTATATTTTAATTACAATTGTGTCTCTAGTATATCATTAGACTGGAAATTTGCTTGCAAATGGTGTGCTAATTTGTCCAAACAGTGTTCTAATTGTTTCTATGGCTTGTTTATGGTATTTATTAGGTGTGCATTGTCTTGCCCAAATTTATCAAATACCAAGATCCATTGTTCCTAATCATATCCGCATATTCTGTTACACCACATACACTATCTTACGTAGCGTGTCATATTTTACTATATGGTATTTCATCTATAATGTACTTGTATAATTTCCATTGCATTTTTTTAAATCCGTCGCATATGAAAACTTGTTTTTGACTTTTGAAAATTTTCCTTGATTGTTCACAACTTGGTGTCATTGGGAAAATCTGAAAAGCTTTGAAACAATTAAAAACTTATCCTATATAAACAGTAAAAAATGAAAATGGGAGATTTTTTGTAAGACCATTAGAACAAAATGACCCACAGTCCACTAAGGGCATGTCCATTAACGTAACGTAGCTCCCTGCCAAGTCCGTTTAGCCCAAACCTCCGGGACTGAAAACGGAATTCAGATATCTTGGCCCGTACATTTTATTTTCCGGAATTCATCTATAACATATATATTTTTAATAATTAATTTCTATTTGTGCATGTTTTAGAGTAGTTGTTGAACATGTAGCGTTAAGACTTTCTAACATACGAGTTGAGACAGTGTGCAATTAAAGACACATACACTAGCTATATATATCATCCATATAGCAATCCATTGATAATCGAGGAGACCCGTGTGAGACGTATAGTTCTCGGGGGCGGAACATTGCAATGTTAACAAGATTGATCGTTGTTGGCCTTTTTTTTATTCCCTGCATTTCAAATCAAATATGTTTAAGTTTAATTTTATGGAAATTTTACTCTTAAATCTAAAATAGAAAATGTCATTTCTTACTTTGTTTACCTAATAGTGTAGTTTGGTCATAAAATCTCCACGCATTTATTACTACTACGTGTATGTAAACTGTAGTAGGCCCAAATTTGATGGGTTATTGACATTAATCAATAGTTTGGCTGGCATTCATGTTATGACACTGTTTGTAATTTATGCCATATCTTTCACAAAACCCTACATATTTATTGCCTCTCATGGGTTTCAACTTTCAAAGGTTGGGGTGATTGCACATCCTCATCTTGACCAACTTAAATTACACTAATACACATTTAATCCCAAATTTCAACCCGTGTTGTGTCGACTGACAACTAACTTGAATTCAACTAAAGTGATCTTGTGACTGTAAAAACATTTTTGAAAGATACACCTGTCACAAAGAGCATAGTAACGTCAGATTTTCTATCGCCAGTCAAGATCTCGTCCTGACTATTATCAGTCCATGTGTCGACACCTAACATGTGTCCATACGATCACACTTAACTATTGCTTCATATCGCGTTTTACTATCGATTTTTATCGTCTGGAATCGCTACTTGTTATTTAAATTTATTCTTTTATAACTTTTTAAAAGAAAAAATTAACAAATATTATATACTAATTTGTAAGAGAATTAGAATCTTAAAAATTCACATTACATATAATTAAGGTTGACAATTAATGAGAAAGAGAATAATATTTATATGAACTCTAAATTAATATTTTTTTAATTCATCAATATTAACATAAACTTTAAATTAAAAATTTTCAATTCATCATCAATTCAATAAGTAAATAGAATCAACACGCAGTCACACAAACACGTAGATAATAAGACTGAAGTTTGGATATGGCTGCTTTGAGATATGACCATGCTCCTGTCGTCTTTGTGAAGAATAATTAGTGAGAAGGAGGAATAGATGGAAATGGAATCAAGCAATTAAAGCTTCAAGTCGGCATTAAAGCGGACTTCAGTACAAAAAATTCAAGTTTACTGCTGTACAGGATGAGAAGCATAAGAAATTTAATAATTTAGAAATTAGTATAATTTGGAGATTAAGTTTAATCTGAAAGTATTTTAATTTAATTTAAATTATTGATTTTGATTTTTTGTTTAAAGATTTTAATTTTATTATAAGAGGTATTGAATATATGAAAAACATTTTCTAACATATAAAGTTAATTAAAAATTATATTTAAAATATATTTAAGCAATGTAGGTAGTTAGAGCAACCCGCGTCGTAACACCTCGTGCGACACGAACTACATTATATGTCAACAATTAATGTTAAAGGTAGGAGATTATTCGATCTCAACCGTTAAAGTTTTAATTCAAAACTAAAAACACTCTGATTGACTATATAAGTCCCCTAGTATCATTAGTTATTGGCCGGGTTGTGTTCATGTGTATTGTGTAATGTGTGAAGGGTTTCAAGAATATTTTTGAAAAACAATCCCAATCTATATTTTGAATAAATTCTACAATTTTATTTTGGCACTTAAAATGGTAGCTTGGTTTTGTTATTGAACTGCTATTATTGAGTTGACAGATGAGATATATGAGAATAACTAGTCAGTGAGATAGTAGAAGGTGAAACAAAGAGAAAAGCATGCAAGTAAGGAGAAAATAAAGTATAGGGTTTATGCTTTTAGCCATTGTGTTTTTAGTTTGCTTTTACCACTACTGCCAATATATCAATCCATCACTCAGAACAAACCAGATACAGAGAGAGTGACTATTCATTTTTGTTTACTTACAACAACCGTACACCTTACAACTGTGAACGTATATGATAGGGCTACAACATAAAACCAAATGGTGAGAATACACACAATCTCCTAAAACATAAGAAATTTTAGTTAATTCTAAAAGCAAGCATGCCGATTCGAAATTTGAATCTAGATCGATTATCGGTCAGCTCCTTAGAGCGGGCCATCTCTAAACACGTATGAACGGTTGATCATGACCACCCCCACCCAACAAGGTTCAACGAAGGAGAAGATGGTGATATCAAAGTTCACGTCGTTTATGCAGATAAGTAATAATTCAATCTCACATAGATGCATGACTACTTTCAATTGATTCTTGAAAATAATATACGAAAGGTATATGACATTAATTGTACATTATTCCAATACTATATTATTAAAGTTTAATATTTATGAGTTACTAATTAGTGTTCAAATCGATATACAATCAATATCCTCATTTACTTGTCTATAATCATCATTTACATAGTTAAACTATAATTTCTTACTGATTAAGTACGATTTGATATACCTATGAAATGACAAAATCTAATTTAGTAAGAAATTAAGTACTGTTTGATATACCTATGAATTGACAAAATCTAATTTAAATATTCTGTTTGTATTTAAATTAAATTTTATCAATTTAGATTGTATATCAAACCGCTGTATCACTGTAGGGATGAAATATCCATATTAAAACAAACTTAAAGTTAAAAGTAAAAAAACAAGAATGGGAGAATTATTGATTTTGATAAGACTAGCTAAGGAGTGGAGGACCCAAATTTGCCATTGGATGTGACTTAATTTAAAGTGACACTTTCCTAAAATGGACTAAAGTCCACGTGTCATCATGGCTGAGATTAAAAGTGTTTGCCCGTTTATGGTTATTTATCTGACCCACCTCATTCATCTTGGTCCCCTACTTCTTCAAACTAATCACTGCACCCTTCATTTTTTCCAATTTTCACCCCATTCATAACAACAATCTCATAAAATCTTTTTCAAAGTTTTATCTCTCAACTATACAAAGTGGATGGGGAATCAATTTGACTCTTTACCTTCAAGTTTTTGAGATTTAAAGTGCGGTATAAAGGTGTTTTATGTTTCGTCAAAACGTGTTTCATAGAGTGTTTTGATTCCACAATTGATGTTAATAGGTTGTTATAGTGCGCTGTATGTATATCGTGTTATTTAAAGTTAGATGTGTATTGCACAATTAATGCATAACAGATGAACTAAACGTGTAATGTAAGTTAAATTATCAACTTCATATAAAATAACTGGTATTAGTAGTAAAATGCGAATGACTAATTAGTCAGGAAAATTGCCCCGCCCTAAGTTTGACCATTTGTTTTAAAATGATCCTTGAGGTTACATGTGCACACCACATGTCATGTCTTATCATCTGTGCGGTTCCGATTTATATTTTTAAAAGTTTACATCTTCTGTAAATTTAAAGAAGTCTTCCTAACGAGTTAATCATATAACTGTAAAAGAAATTAGCAAACTGATTTAAGTGTTATGGTATTGACATTATAAACCATATACTTTTATATGAGATTATATTCGAGTTTGAGGAAATGAATGCCCTCGTTATCACCTAGTTCATAGCCAGCATGATTTAAAACCATGTTACAAAACATAGACCTAACATTAGAAAACGTTTTAATTTCATCATTTGGCAGGCACTACTAGAGAATATGACAGCACAATCATTTCAAAGAGCAAGCAATAAGGTAAAAAATCTGAAAAACTGAATAAGATTAAATGAATTGAAGTAGGAGGATGGGAATAGTAAGAAGCACAACAAGTATACCATAAATGTAATCCTGAAATTTTATCTTTTTAAGCTGTCTTTCTAAATAAAATGGCTCAGCCAAAATATCAATACTACTTCTGCTCATACCTCTGCATCAATGCCCACTATTTACAGTGTTGAGCTTTACCTTTGTATGGTGAACCCATGTGCTCGGTCTTCAATATGGTCCCATAACCTTTTTTCATTTTTTCTTTAAGAAAATCGATCTAGAGTCAGAACCGATACTCTTTACTTGACAAACACAAACTTACATATATGTGTATAATAGAATAGATTGGAAACTACACGATTCAGTTAATTCGTAATAAAATACGACATTTTCAAATTCAGAATTAACTTCTTCGGATTGAGATAAGGGTGCATCTTGAAATTTAACTAGTGAAATATACTTCTTTAACTTTTTTGTATTTTTGGTGGTCAATTATTTTGAACTTAGCATGATGTGTGTCCAAATGTACCATTATGAATTTATGAGTTGGGAAAATCTACCGAGAGTCCATAATTTGTGAGCGTCATGTATTATTGTATACTAATTGTACATTTTTATATTTTTATAATTTTACAAAAAAATTCATTGTATAATTATTATGTAATAATATACAATATGTGAATATACACGAAACACACAAAAATCAACAATTTATATATAATATCGTACAATTAATATACAATAATACAATACTATCGCAATTCAGTTTTTGTATTAAGAGTTAGAGTTACCTAGGTTTTGAGTCACTACAGTATCTTGTCCTTCAGTTCAATTTTTGTACTGTGCTAGCTAGGAGAGCAATGATTTTGATTGGATTCTTTCCTTTTCTTTTACTTCTATTTTTACACGTGACTAGATGCATTAAACTACAAAATAACCATTAGATAAATACTTTCCCCCTCCTCCTAATAAAGAAATAATTTAATTTTACACGATTTAAAAAGAAAAGAAAATAGTACGTGGTTAAAAATAAGTTTGAGATATAAAAATATATGTGGTCCTAATAATGTGTGGTTAAAAATAAATTGTATTGTGGAATTATTTTTATAAATAAAAATTTGTTCACTTTATTAGAATATTAAAATGAAATATTATTTCACCTCTAGCTGGATGTTAATTTATATAGTTATGTTTCACATCAAATATTATAAGTAAGCTCGACATAATTTGATCAAATAAGGTAGTTAGTGAAATATATCATCTTATTTTTTTCAATTAAAGTATAAAATAATAAACTATCGCATGTAACTTGGGCTTTTCGAAAAATTTATCTTCATATAAGTCTCTTTTATTATTTAAACTAAACCGTCAACTAAATTATCTAATAATTTATCAAACAATTCGATTCAAATCAGTCTTAAATCTCATCTGCGCTATCAATTAGTCTATGCATAGACCAGGTGGAATTACTACATAAAAAATGGTCAATGATTTGTGAGTTTAATGCGCATAACATAGACATATTTTGGAACTAAAACCTTGTGTTTATTCCCATCTACACATTTAATTTAATACGGTCCACAGCTACACAAAAAGAGTCATACCATGTACGTAAGAATTATATTTAAAAATTAAGACTCTTGATCGTAAAAGAAGGGCGTCTTATTTTTGATTAAAGTACAAATTAAGAATCGTAATTTTAAAATTACGATTCAAAAGTCGTATTTATTTTCTTTCTTTAGTTAATTTTAATGCTTTTCTTAAGTTTATTTTTATAATTATTTTTAAAAATCGTAAAAATTTAATAGTTGTATTAGATCAAATGTCTCGTCTGTGATTTAACCGTGCTGGAGTAAAACCTAAAGACTAGTTAGTTCAGCCCACTAATTGATCCACAAGTTTCCACGACCATCGCTATTAAATTGACCATAATTTGCAAATTTCTAATTGACTACGACCTAACTAAATAATCGATCACCACCCAAATCCAAATTTAATTTAGATATAACAATTTAATTATCTCATTTTTCATTATTATCACTAATAAGATTAACAAATCATGTAAAATGTTTATCAGAACTACTTTGAATTGATCAATTAGTCGTAACTGATAAAATCATTTAACCACCATAGTTAAAATTAAGAGAAAATAAACTGAATTGAACTTAAAGGAGTTTTCAGTTGAAGAGAAGATACATTAGTCTCAAACTCACATATTTAATAAGCCGAACAAATTAACTCTCCGGAATCTAAGTTTTATAAATGAGACTAATAGTTGAAGAGGTAAAAATCTAAAGTGACGAATAAGTGAAAGTGAAAAGAAGTGAAGATTCGAGTAAATTTCCAAGGAAGGAGGGTAATTAACTACTTTACTTGGTTGTGAGCATAGGAAGTTATTAGCCAAAAAAAGGCAAGGCATGGCAAGTACTCTTTTAGTATCACATTCTCACCTTCTGCCAGTTAAACCCAACAAGTAACCTTTTTTGCATCACAAATTACGTAGTAGTAAACGATGTCTAGCTATTAAGTTGCGTATCCATCAATCGCATCGCTGCATTTCATTACATGGCTTTGGGCCTTTAGCTAATGGTTAATGGCATGCACCTCTCTATATTATGTTCCTTCCACTTCAGACTCAATTTACATTGATTCTTCACGAATTATATAATCAAGTTCAACCGCAACAAGTTTTGTCGACAGATTCAGACTGATACATCATAAATCACAGAAATTCGATCAATCCCCATGGAATTCAATAGAGTATTCTCTTCCTTTTTAACGAAATGAGCCATCCTTACAGATTTAAATCGAAGATGTTTATTATAAGTTTGCTCGCTTGTTGGTTCGTTTGTATTTTTTTTTGTTTTTGGAGTAATAACGTGTTTGATTTATAGTTTGAAAACCATGTGCATGACATAAGTATCCAAACAACTAACTTATACAGTTGAAAGTAATCCCAAATGGAATACGCAGTTAGATGATTCTACGAACAAATTTATACAATGATCATTTAAAATCTGAATTCTTGATAGAGGTGTGCAATTCATTCATCTACTCCATTGTCATTAAAATCTACTTCATGTTAATCAATCTCTAATGCATATGATCTGACCTATATAGTTAACGTTATAGTACCATGGTGACATACACATATTTTAATTGGGATTAAGACTTGGTTTTTAGCATGAAGGCAAAAATGTTCCTAAAGTTTGGACTATTTGGCACATATAGTCTATCATTTATTGTTCCTGTTAGATTTGGTTTCGAAATTTCAAAATTTTTGTATCCATGGGACTTCGGTTAATTTATTGACCAAATTGACTGAGCTGGCATGACACCTAGCAGGTCAAGCTATTTATTGACCTCTATGTGTGACACGTGTCGACCTCCTGTTCAATCTCGCTTGTATTTTGTTAAATAAATCTAAAAATTAATTTTAAATTGAAAAAATATATAAAAATTTAAATAAATTATAAATCATAATCTTAAATTAAATTTGAATATATTAAAAAATAATTAAATTAAATTCAGATTAAAAAAGAGGGGACACTAGCACGTATTGCTCTCTCGTAAATATGTTATAAAATTGTTTAATATAATTTAAAAATATTTTTGAAAAAAAATATTTTTTTTACATTTTATTACATATAAAATAAATTACAAAAACACAAAAATGCTATTTGCTACAACAAACTTTCAATTGGGTTGTTGGATTTTGTTTTCTTTACTATAGGAAATCGTATTTTTTAAATTTATTTTTATTTTCTTTATTTAGTTTATATGTAATAAAATATAAAATATATTTTTATATTTTTAAAAATATTTTTCAGTAATTTTTACATCATTTTTTAATTATATTAAATATTTTATACCCATAAATTACGAGAGGGTGACACGTGTCACCACCTTTTCTAACTTGAATTTAATTTTTTTTAATATATCTAAATTTAATTTAAAATTACATTTTATATTTTTTAGAATTTATATATATATATTTTTTGTCATTTAAAATCAATTTTAAATTTTATTTTACAAACTACAGGCCAGATTGAACAAGACGTGTCCCACTATTTTTGCATGTACTTTTTAATTCAGACATCGCACACATGGAGGTCAATAAATAGCTTAACTTGCTTGGTGTCACGCCACTTCAGCCGACTTGGTCAACAAATTGACCAAAGTTCCACGAATGCTAAATTTTCAAAATTTCGGGACCAAGTATAACAAGGGCAACAAACGGTAGACTGCATGTACCAAATGGCCAAACTTTGAGACCATTTTTACATTTATGTTGATTCATGCATCTTTACTTGAGATGGTTGAATTCAAATAAAGTGTGAATGTGGATAAATACCTTTGACTTCTATTTCATGACTTGAAGTCCAGAAGGACTTGCATTCCGATTTTGACTCACAATCTCATTTTTTTTATTAAATTCTATCATTTAAGACTCTTATGTTTCTTTTCACGAATTTTATTTATTTATTTATAAAACACGATATGAGCATAATACATCAATACCTCCTAACAAAACTAGCGCCTAACAATTATAAGATTTTCATCACGTTGAAATTTGTTTGCCACATATTTTTCAAGTCGTTCGTTATTATCCGATCAATGAACACTCCAATCGTTTTTACATATCGGATTTCCCATTTCACTACACAAGTCCTTGTGTACGAATTAGTCCATTCGTGACTTAATTCGATGAATTTAGGTCGACGGTCGAACACCATCCAATCTTCCTTCTTAGAAAGTGTTCTGTAGTACTTATACATTGCAATTACAAAACATTGAATAATGGGTCCTCCATAGAATAAAACATTATTACAAGGAAGAATGAGACAAGGACTAAAACCTAACCTGTCGAGAGCTCATTGGCCATCACTTAAGGTCTTTGTCAAAGTGAGAAGTTCATTTTACTTTTGTATGAAACTTTCACACTGAAAAGTTAAAAGGAAAATATTGTAAATGTAATTTCCTGAATTAGGTTACAAATGTATCCAAGAAAATGCCTTTAATGTTTTAAAATACTACATAGATTTGTTACTACTTTTATTATTTGGCTATTTGGAAATACTACTGTATAAATAAAATGTACGTACCAGCTAGTTATAATTTTATGGTTCAAGTTATTGTCTGGGTAATAACTGTGTTTGAAATATGTACCCAATAAAATGATACTTCAACCGGTTTTAAGTTAAGACCGTTGGTTTAACTGGTTCACTTGCAGACTAAAAGCTAACCTACCTGACCTAGCTCCGAGTCATCTGGGTTCAGGTTCATCTGGATTCATTGCTCCAAGGTTCGATGATTTGAAATATAAATAAACTTCCGTTAGATACAGTATTTCGGATATTTCATATTAAATATTAAATATTATGTTATAAATATTATATGTTTAATTACAAACAATACATATTTAGAAATACAGATGATGATGTCAAAGCGTTCGTAGTCGAGTGGCAATCGGAGACATCCCGTAATCAAGAGGTTACGGGTTCGATTTCTTGAAATGGGTAATATTTGTTCTCTGTATAGAGATTTATTGAAGACTTATTGATGATAATTGTTTATTCGACTGAATATTATAATTGTAATATCGTATCTAAAAAAAGAAAGTAGATGATGTAATTATTGCTTATAACACAATCGATGCTTGAAGATCATATATTATATTTGTGATTAAACATTCGATGTTGATCTGTATGTCTGATAAACAGTCTCTAACAAAAGATATGTAACATGATTTGTGTATTTTTTTATAATGTATAAAATATAATGTCGTAACGCAACATCTGGTACAGTTCGAGATCCGATCTTTTGTTAATTTGGTGCTGATCTTCAGGTTACAATGTTGGACCTACAAATAACACACATCTTATTTCCACACATTTTGCCCTCAATCGTCGAATCATTGAAAAACTTCATATTAGGGTTATACCGTGCATCTCATTATAAGTTTACAAGATGAATAAACAAATTAAGTGGTAGTATTATTTATATATAGATGGAGGATTAATTTAATATATAGATCAATAGATCAATGGTTACTAGTACTAGTACTTAACAACATCACTGCTTAATTAAGGCTATTATGACTTTATCGACTGAAATATTGTTGGTCCGGTGTTAATATCTCTTAGCTGTGTTTCCTTAATCTTGTGGAAATAGTTATTCCATAATTGCAAAAGGCTTAATCACCAAGATTGTTGAAAACTATGCGCTAATTTACGTGTGAGTACACACGACATTGTAACCAATTAATGCTTAATGGAGTATTTTGTTTAATCAGATTCGTTTTACTTACTTTTACAAATTTAGAACCAAGAAAATGACAAGGCAAAACATCAACTTCGAAAATTGGACATTTTGCTTTCACAATTTCTCATCTATTTTTCACACACCAAAAACAGACCCATACCTAATTAAAGGGCTACACACCAAAAACATCCTTAATTAGTCTCCATTCATACGTTTCCTCATTTCCATAACTCACCTTCTTTTGGTTATGTATGTATTTCATTGTTATACCACTTCAAGTACATACTAGTACACAATATTTGCGGAAACGCTGATTAACTTCGTTTAAAAACGCAGATAAAGACCTTAATAAACATCGGTAAAGTACAATTTTCTTGTAGTGGTGAATCATAATATAAGGCACTTGGTAGCAATATGAAACCATAAATGTGAAATATGATTCATGACACATATATGTAACTACAATTAATCACACTTGCTAAACAGGCCTTATAAATTGCAGTAATATTCTAGCTATGTGGTGATAACTATTGGCATATACTAAATAAACTATTCATTAAGCTAGTACCCATGTTGAGTAATTTTGGTTAAACAATTTGCTCCATTTATTAAATATGGATTAGTATAATATGCCTTGTAAAAGTTGAGTGAGTAGAATGATTTTCTATTCTTTTTGGTAAAGAGATTAATAATAGGTGATTACCAACTATGGGCTAACACCATTTACAAACTAATCTCAAACTTTATAAATGCTCTTCTTATTCTCCAAGCCTCAACCATATTTCTTACCTCGTTGCATGTTGAGAATTAATATCCTTAGTCGAGCTAGCTACATGTTTTAAGCAAAATTTACCACAAATGATTTTGTGTCTTTCCTTATAATTTCCCCCATCCATCTTTCCTTGAAACATGTGAAGAATTTACCAAACACTCATTAAAAACCCGCTACCTGATCAACTTGAACGACCTAATTAACCAGTCAAATAGTTTACAACTAGTTTTGCTAAATTAACCAGTCAAATAGTTTACAACTAGTTTTGCTAAACGACACCAATAGTTGTAATTGTCCCTGAATCAATCTCAGCTACCAGACCAACTTGAACGACCTAATTAACCAGTCAAATTGTTTACAACTAGTTTCATTATACGAAACAGATAGGCGACAGTTTAATTGTCACCGAATCAACCCTCACCAATCGAGAGGCTTGTTTTGAATTTTTCTTTGTGGTTTGAGCATTTACTTGTGATGAGCTATAGCTGTTTGAGTTACTGTTTTTGGTTGTAATTGGTTTGGATAAATCTCTAGTCGTGCTGTAGTTTTTGATCCTTGGTTTGGATGATTTGTTTCTATTTTCCTTTCGTGATTGTTTCATTGAGAGCATTACTTATGCCCTTGAATCATATTAATAAAATTATTTGGCCGTTTCAAAAAAAAAAAAAAAACCCCTCACCCACCGGATTAACTTGAGCAACCTAATTAATCGTCATATAGTTTATAATTTACGAGCTAGTTTTGCTAAGTAGAGACTCCGAGAATCAACCCTCATCTACCGGACCAAATTGGACGACCTAATTAACCGTCAGATAGTTTATAAGTTACGAGCTAGTTCTGCTAAACGTCAATGAGAATTGTAAATGTCACGGAATCAACCCCGAACCTTAAGAAGTCAAGAAAGGCATTTCCATGGTGACAACTATCAAGCAATGGCCAAAAAATCTAGCTAAGAAATTAAAGAAAAAGGAAAAAAGATTAAGAAAAAGGGATAATATTTGTGAAAACAAATGCACAAGCATATATGGTTTAGCAAAAGAAAAGTAAGTCTCGTGAGATAAAATGGCATAATGCTCAGCATAGCACTAGTAGTTGTACTAGCTATCACAACATATTTTGCTGAGTTCTGACTTTATACATGTATTTAAACCTATCTATATCTATCTGTCTATATATATGAACAAGGCAAGTTACGTACAGCAAAGCTCAGAAAGATTGAATTTTTCTGTGTTTGTTTTGTGATAGTAATACCTTGGAATAGCTAGCTACAGATATAATCATCATCAAGAAGATGGGTAGAGGAAGAGTTGAGCTTAAGAGAATAGAGAACAAGATCAACAGGCAAGTGACTTTTGCAAAACGAAGGAATGGCCTTTTGAAGAAAGCTTATGAGCTTTCTGTTCTCTGTGATGCTGAAGTTGCTCTCATCATCTTCTCCAATAGAGGAAAGCTCTATGAGTTCTGCAGTAGCTCTAGGTATGTATGTATATCAAAATTCATTTATTTTTTTCTTGATTGTTATACTGAAATAAGCCAACATAATTTTTTGGTGAGGATCACTTGTTTTGTGATATATCCATGTGGTTTGGTTGGTTTTGAGATCTGGGGTGGTTTAAAAATTCAATCTTTTTTGGTGATGGGAGGAAAGGGAGTTATCTTTTATTGGTTTTGGGAGGTGTTTGAGGTTTTTTTTGCCGTTTTGGTGATTGTTTTGGGGTGTGTGGCTGTGGCTGTGTTAGATCTGCAAGAGGAAAACATAAAAAGAAGATCATTTCCATTCTTATGTTTGATGAGTTTCTTTTCTTTTCTTTTCTACTAGTATGTGTGATTTTTAGTCTCTTCTACTACTGCTACATGTTATGCTATGCTATGTTCTCTCTTTCTCCACAATTGAAAATGTACCATTTTCAGACTCCGATCTGATCTTTCTTCTGGTTTTTTGAGTGAGTATATGGAGAAAACTCTTTCATAACTTTTCCAGGTATTAATTGTTCTTCATGCTCTACTAACTCACCTTTTCCTTTCTTCTTCTTCTTCTACTTCATGTTCTTCCTCTTTCTCTCTTATGTCTTTGTTGATTCAAAGTTTTTCCAAGAAATGTTGAGTTGATCGTCAGATTTAGGTACTACATCTCAGATCTGCATGAAAGCTGGTTTTTTTAAGCCAAACTCCAGTGATTTAGGGTTCACTGTTCAACTTAATTTCACCCCTTTTTGTATTCTTTTCACATGGATTTCACAATTGAATTGGTTGAATTATGAAAACAAGTTCAATATAAGAAACCAAGAAATAAAACTAAGATCTCTTTATCTTTTTTGTTTTAAAGAGGGACTATAAGTTGAGTTCTCTTTTACCTACTAGTCCATTTGTGAGTTTCAAGTGAAGATCTTTGAGTAGATCTTTCATTTCGTTTAGATTTTGTGCCTCGTGCTTGCACGTATCTTAGCGAGAGGCACGGCTCGGGCCGGAGAGGTGTTGATGGTTTCATTTGCATTTCTTCTCCTTTCGATATGATATTTATTCTTGTTTTTTTCAAAAAGAAAAAAGAAGTGAAGATCTTTTCAATTAGGTCTTAATTAAGACTGAGAGTTCATTTAGTTATTTTTCATTTTTTTACCCCATCTAATTATTCTTTGTTGATTTTTGGAGCAGAGGTGTAAATGTTCTTGGATCGAGTAATTAGGGTTAGGTTTTGAATTTTTAATCCCAAATATTAATTCAACAAATACTGACATTTTCTCTTTCTAATCTCTCTCAGATCTCTGTGCTCTTTGCAAGAAAATGACAATCTTTCATATGTTGTTTGCATGTGATTTTAGTCTAAACACAATTAAAAGCTTTTGTCTTCTTTTTCCTATTATCTTCTTTTTTGCTAAGACATTTTGGATTTGAGCTTTATTTTCTTAGTACTTAGTACATCAGTCTTTTACCCAGTTAAGTGCCTGTTTTCAAAAGCTGATACTTTTTTAATATCTCCAGAGTTGCAGTGTTATTACCTATGGATAATTTACAGAACACCGTTTTATACTGAAATTAAAGTGAGATAACATAATGGATCTTCATCAGATAGATAAGCTCATCAGCACAAGTCATTTCAACTTAAAGCTGTGATTTTACACTCAAACAGTCTAGTTTGTGTGATTTTTCAATATTAATTGTAGTATTTTCTTTATCAATTGCTTAATCAGTACATTTTCTTTGTTACTCTAGCAGCATGCTCAAGACACTGGAGAGGTATCAGAAATGCAACTATGGTCCTCCGGAGACGAACATATCCACTAGGGAGGCACTGGTAATTTCTGTGCCCTTGGCATCTTAAATGAAAAACTTAAATGGATTCGTTGTGGAAATTCTGGGAAAAGAAACAAAGAAAACTATATTCGAGCTGATTCATGAGCTTACAGCTTCCATGACTTCGGTACAGTGAAACCTATGCGGTGAAGAAGCACTGCTTAAAAAGATTTTTTGCTTTCGGCTTTATCCTTAGTATATATGCCGAAAAGAAGTTACTATATATATTGGTTTTATGTGAGTTTATCATCAGCATTTATGATTAATAGATGAAGAAGAAATTATGGTAATGTCAATCAATATATACATCTGTCTTTTTCCTTTCACTTGTGTTAGAAATGACAGGTGATTATGAAGTTTGTACGACTGGTTGATAACCATTGTGAAAATGGAGTGGATAATACCTGAA
The DNA here is from genome assembly GCA_036897095.1 of Plantago elongata. Taxonomy (NCBI): domain Eukaryota; kingdom Viridiplantae; phylum Streptophyta; class Magnoliopsida; order Lamiales; family Plantaginaceae; genus Plantago; species Plantago elongata. The sequence continues at coordinate 96,830 of JAYMSP010000007.1, forward strand.
CACAATGTTTTAACAGTCTCCGAAGTGAAGCCTCTTAAATATGTTCATTATGGTAGTTAGACACGTTTTATAGGTGGAGGCGTGGGGCATGAGGGCTTACAAACACCTCATTGAACCCATATCTATTTTACACCTCATGAGGTCTTATGAGTGTTTTGTGGCCTTATCTCAACATTCACTTATGAGTGCGATATGACAACGATCTTGAACTTCACAGGATCGCAAGGAGCATTAACACTAACAATTCATTTGTGGAACATGCATATTGTAGCAACAAGGGTGGGGTAACTTTTGAAAATGAAGCAAGCATGATTTTTTTTTTTCAATTTTCATTGAATTAGATCTTGAAGGAGCATTGTGTTTTGTTTTCCTTGATGATGTGGGATTGGGTCGCGTAAACCAGCCTTTTCTTTTTATGGATCTTGAAGGAGAAAGTGAAAATTAAGAGAGGGAAATTGGAAAATCAGCCTTTTCTTTTTATGGATTAAGCATGTCTTCAACAAAATTTATGCTACTCAATGCATGATAATTTATTAATCTTAATTTCCTTCTATAGGGAGTATTGGTCTTATATCTTTTGGTAAATATGGTTACAGGAGCTGAGTAGTCAGCAGGAGTATCTGAAGCTTAAAGCGCGCTATGAAGCCCTACAGCGTTCTCAGAGGTCAGTTGTTAGACAAACCCCATCTAAACATTTACAAGATCAAAAGAAGCAAAAAGATTTTAGTCACTGAAGCTTGTCCATGCTCCAGATTAATCAAAATTTTCTTTTTTCAGGAATCTTCTTGGTGAGGATCTTGGCCCTCTGAATAGCAAGGACCTTGAATCACTGGAGAGGCAACTTGACATGTCACTGAAGCAGATCCGATCAACGAGGGTAATTTTAATCACCTATACGATTAATAACGTTCCATGCAAACTCAAGTATTTCCCTTGCATTTGATGACACACCCTCCGTTATCTGTTTGTATGTTTATGACACTCTACATTTGATGTATACTCCACATTGTTGTTTGCAGACTCAATCTATGCTGGACACCCTCAGTGATCTCAATCGGAAGGTAAATCAACGTCTTTTAACTACCTCCCACTGTTTACATTATGCAAGTACTTAACCATCTTATGTTGGTCATTTGTATTGTTAGGAGCATGCACTTAATGAAGCTAATAAGACTTTGAAACAGCGGGTATGATTCTTCTTTTCCTCACATGACTATAGCGTTTAATATATGAAATATGCAATAAAACTTCAGTGCAAAGTCTTTATATGAATCTAACAAATAGAAGCATTGCATAAACCTTGCATTACGTAATTGGATTGGTAAATTAGGTCCTTCTTAGCTCAAGTAATTCTGCATATATGGTGTTGAGAGTTTTGTTTAGGAAAAGAAAATTATAGCATGAATATAGTTTCAGCACAAAAAATGCTCCCTTTACAAACCCTACAGCATGTGCCTTCCAAGCGCAGTGCGTAAACTCCAGAACCAGAATACAACTGGTACAAACTTTCTTGCAGCTACTAATCCATAGAAAACCAACTCCAAAAACCATTACAAGAATATAAACCAACAGGAGAAAAAAGAAACTACTAACTCCCAAACCAAACTTAAGATTAAGTGCCATAGAGAACTTATGGCAGTGTGAAGAACTTTAACTAGACAAGAAGTATTCTGTATTACATCAGTACTACATACATAGCATCTCGACTATCTTTTGGATCGGAAACTCTGAATTTAACAAAGGATATCCTCTGGCTGATATTTTTCATTTTTTGTAGTTGATGGAAGGAAGTCAGATTAGTCTCCAGTGGAACCCAAATGCTCAAGATGTTGGCTATGGAAGACAGCCTACTCATCAGCCACAGGATCAAGCTTTCTATCATCCTCTTGAATGTGAACCCACTCTACACATTGGGTAAGTTTTTCAAAGTTTCTTGATCCTGACGATCACATACATACGTTCTTTATAGTCATGATACCTTTTTACTATAACCACCTTTGAAATTGCCATGTCTATGTTTATATAATTACAATTCTTGGATGCATAGATCCATCATGCAATCATAGGGGGATCATAAGACTATATCAAGTTAGTATGAAATTCAACATTGCATCTACCAAATCCTGAAACAGAATTTTTGTTAAAGGGAGCCAGTTACTAACAGCTCTTTAGTGCAAACTCTAGATATAGTTTGGAACCATTTAGTAATTACAGTTGTATATAAACCCGAACATCAAATTGTTTAAGCACTAGTCTATACAACTTTGCTAACATTAATGCTGTAATCTGTTCAGGTTTCAGGCCGATCCAATTACAGTTGGAGGAGCAGGACCCAGCCTGAACAACTACATGTCAGGCTGGCTTCCCTGATAAACTCCTCATCTGGAGCAAAATGCAATCTTGTGTCTGCTATGATGATGATCTTTTCCTAAATTTCAAGTTTCCAATGTTTGCTGTGTGTTTCTGATAAAAGACGATAAATTCTGTTTAATAGCGTGCACTATTATAAGACTGTGTAATTATAATTCCGCACTGTGGAATCGCTATTATAAGTTATTGTGTATTCGAGCTTGTGTACTTATCTTGCTTCTCCTTGTATTCTCCTGACAAATGTTATCACCATCCTATCTAAATATGTGATTCCCTGTTACTTTCTTTTGCATTGCATCTGGATCATATAATCATGAACATATATGCTTAATCTCGACAAGTGATTTGTTCGAATCCACGTTAGTGTTGGTTCCTTTCCTTGACTTGAACTTGATCTTCCTGGTTTTCTTCACACTGACATGGATTGTATTGTGACATTTTGATTTGAGTGACAAGAAACAGTATAAATACGTTCACATTGCTGAGAGCACTGAAGGTATAAGCCACAAATAGACACATTTCATTGATTATTTTCGTATATAATTAACAAGTATCAACAATGTGGGATATATCATCACAATTATTAATTATGAAATAAAACCGTGTGATTATATTAGTAAAGAGTATTGGATTAATACAACACGCTAGGATTCGCTTGTCAAGTATACTAGTATAAACTAACTAACGATTATTTAGGAGTAAAAATTTATCATTTTACACTTACAACGTCAAATTAATTTGTAATTAAAATTATACCGTGAAAAGTAAAAATCAAGAAGAGTGTAATTTAATCACTAGAGTACTTTACAAAGAAAAGTTAATATAAGGATAAGAGCCTGTTCTCTTAAATTGATATTTACCGAACTGAATAAAAATGAACTGAACTAGAGTAAAGTATAAATTATAACTAAGATTTGAGTTGAACTGAACTGAAATAAGTTTTAGTTGATGATAACTGAGTCTAAGGTTGTGTTTCTCTTCAACTGAAGTAAGGTATAAATTATAACTACGGTTGTGTTCTCTTCAACTGAAAATCACTTCAGTCCAGTTCAATTCAGTTCCATCCAGTTCAATTCAACTCGACTTAGTTATAATTTATACCTTACTTCAGTCCACTTCAGTAAGTTTTAGTTAAATATAACACACCCTAAATTATATACATGTAGTTCACATTGAACCGCATGACTTAAGGTAATAATTTTAAACTATATTTTCAAGTAATACTTTTTAATTAATTTTAAATACAAGATCTACAATTTATGCTCTATTATTTTTCAAATTAAAATTACTTCAATTCAGCTTAATTCTATTTAATTATAATTTATATTTAAATTTTAATTTTAATTCAACTCCTCTTAATTTTATTCGATTCAGTTACAAAATTTCAGTAGAACGAACAAAATCACCCTCATACAAATATTATAATAGATGTGGTGGATGGAAGCATGAATGTGGAAGAAGGCCAAAGGTGGGGCGAAACGTGTAGGTAGTTGACAAAGGGTGGTTTTGCATGCCCACGGTATTAAACACATTTTCTGCGTGGTGCTGCATATGCGAAGATTATTAACCGTGCAACTTGCCACTTGCGGTGGGACCCCAATTTCAGTTTGAGTTTGAATAGGAATGGATGAATGAGTTACATAAAATCTACACCCGGAAACTGACTCGATTAATTCTTCGTAAAATGTAAAACATACATTTTTCAACTAAATAATCATCATTCCCTATACTACTCTTAATTTTTTAATTAAAATAATAATTTTAAACCATTTAAATAACTATTAAATCAATTATGTAATCTTTAAAAATTTAACCATCTAGAAGTTGTATCGTAAAATAGATTAAACATTATATTTTAAATTTTATCTTTTAATTATAGGTTAATTTTTTTGAACATGGATGTAATTAAAATATGTAATTATCTAGTACTATTATAAAAAGGAAGAGGGTCAAAGTAGCTAGCGGATCAACTTTTATTTCCTCTATTTTACCTTTCATTATAATAACTATTTTCCTTGCAACATTTTATATGGTCTAATCTTATTAAAAAATTATACCATAATTAATGATTCTATAATAATGTAAAAATTATTATTAACGCAATATTGTTTTCAATAATATTAATAATTTGGAAGTTTGTATGCGTTCATCGCGTGCTAATTTTTTAATATAAAAAATATGGAAATAAGTTGGAACCGGTTCATTCGGTGCACTTAGAAGTTAGAACCGGTCCAGCCGGAAAGGTGGTGATGTAAGTGTAACACGATGATGGGAAGCAAATATAGGAAGAATGAAAGAGGCCTTTCACACAAAAATAGAAGGTAAAAGAGGTGAAGCGAAAAAGTAGCTAGAGAACAAAAATAGCAATCAAAATAAAGTCGTTTTGTACAGGGTCCAAAACCAGAAACGCGATACGATGTGGAGATGATATACATGAAACCGGGAACGCGCAAAGTGTCACAATCTCTGCCCCTCAATTTTAAATATGAAATGCTTATTATACCCTTCTAAAAATTTAATGAATAATTATATATTTAACAAAAATGAATTATAAAAAAAATTGGTACAATTGAGCTGGTGCACCTATATTCAATAAAGCTTCCCCTTACTAATTAATCACAAGTTCAATTTTTAATATTGCTAAATTTTCCAACCATTTTGTTCATATGTTTTTCTACCATTTTTTTTGACATTTCATTGTTTCTTTATTTTTCAGTAACATTTTTTATTATTTATCTTTTTTTATTCTTTTAGTTTACATTTCACAATCATATTTTATTTATTTATTTGTATATTCATTTACTTAAAATACTTAACTTTATTTCATTTAACTCTTTTTATATTTTTATTTTTTCTATTGATAAATTAATTTACTTAATATATTTTTTAAAAAAATTATTCAATCTAAACAAAGTTATACTATATCTAATTCATCTGGTTTATGAGCATATAATTTAAAAAATTATAGTTTAAACATTATTCTTTATTATGTGAGTTTTGAAACATAATTTTTATTAGTCAATAATAATGAATGTTTAAAAATTAAATTTATAGTAAAAAAATTCGCTACCCTGAAATATATTTCTGCGTCCGTCCTTGCATGTCCAAATTAAAATCAGTTGCCTTCTGCCCGTAAATTGCAGAATCCTACGTTGATCCTCGATCGGTTATTCTTTACTCCAGCATGAATTAACAAACACACGTTTAATTTTTAAGAAACTCTCCTCGAGAGATCAAAAATTACTAAAATTTATATAAAATTCAGCTGCACAATTAATATATATATATAATAATAAATAATATTACATACAAAATATTACAATTTATACAAAGTTAAATTTATCTAATAACTCATTAATATATTTCTTTTCATTTGATAACTCATTAATTTCAGTTAATTTCAATTTAGTTCGCATAATTAATTTTTACACGATAAATAAATTTAGTTATGTCTTGTTCTCTTTGCCATAATTCAACTAAAAGGAAACAAACTCAGATTTATTTGTAGTATGAACATGCATTAAGGTTATGTTATTATCAACTGAAATTTACTGAACTGAACTGAATTAAATTTAATTGAACTGGAATAGTTTTAAGTCGAAATAACATAACCTAACTGGAACAAATTAGTAAGTTTAGAAGAAGAAAACATAATTATTATTTCAACCTAGTCGAACTGAACTGAACCAATCCGAGCTGCATATAAATGGAGTAAGGTGATGTTCTATTCAACTGAAATTACTGAACTAAATTAAATTATAAATTATAATAAAAATGGGGTTAAAAAAGTTACCAACATTCAAAAACCTCTCACTGTATCAACTAAATTTCCATTTTTACCAATCGTCTCTCCCCTTGCCTGTAATTTAATGGAACCGTTAGAGTGTGAGTCAATTCAATTCACAATTGACAATAATACGACTCTCACATACCTCCAACTTTATCACCTTTACACCAGATCAGATTCCGTTTGATGTTTAGAATTGATTGATTGTTTATTGCTCAAAATTAGCAACTAGTACGAGTTATAGTACATAAAAGGAAAGATAAGCGTGTTTCCAATTAGGGAAAAGAATTCACCACCAGTCCAACACCATGGGTAGAAGGAAGCTGGAGATTAAGCGAATCGAGGACAAAAGTGCCAGGCAAGTCACCTTCTCTAAGCGCAGGAATGGATTGATGAAGAAGGCCAGAGAGCTATCGGTTCTCTGCGATGTTCAGGTTGGTGCTCTCGTCTTCTCCAATCGAGGAAAGCTCTACCACTACTGCAGCACTAACAGGTACATACACACAAATATTCTTCTCGATTTCACACCTTAATTTCTACTTTTCCGATTAGATCTCGTTTTACTGCATATCGATGATTTTTTTTGTTTTTGTTTTTTTCTTCTGAAAAGTGAGTAGAAACTGGATAGATTGCCCTAGGATGGAGAATTCCTAAATTAGAAATATGGATGAAGCTCAAATTAGTAAAAGTTGCCTTTCCTTCTCACTCAATGGAGTAGAGAAGAGACCACTCGCATAGGTGAGCCAAATAAGTGTACTATATATACTACAGGTGTCTCATACTCATAGTACTCTTATTATGACCTTTCAGTGTTTGAGTAGCTAACTTGAGGTATGTTAACAACTCACTTTATAACATTTTTTTTTTTGGAAATCTCATTTATTGTGTGTATTATACTTCTATTATTAGAATAATAAGTATTTAGCTAGCCTTGATTTTACTAAATAATAAAAACTATGCGTAGGTCGTCGCAGTATATAACGAGGTGTGTGCAAGAGTAAACACCTGTATAACGATTAAAACCAAGAAAACCAGGTTAAAATCAACTTAAACTTTCCAAAAAAAATTGAATCTATACTCCACTAAACAATCTATGGATATTAAAGGATACTTACTTAGTTCCAACTGTAAGGACTCCTATCAATCACCTGATTAATTAGTATTCAAGCATTTAACAATCAGGTTATTAGTCTTTGAGCATTTGATCATTTTGAGTGATTTTGAGTTCCTTGCCAGTTATTTATGCCAGAGAGAGGCTACAACATGTGACAAACATAGACATCAATAACCTTCAGAACACACACCTATTATACACATTACAAATTCAATATCCATTAATCTATCCATATCCTATTTAAATGATACTTAAATTTCAACTTCATCAACTAATATTATGTCCATTATTTATTATATTTTATTTAAATGATGGCAAACTTTCAACTTTCGTACATATTTAGATGGCATTCTTATTTTCTCGACTAAAATTAAAATGTGAAGATTCTCGAGGAGGAAGGTATACATAGAATCTTATCTCCATTCTATTTGGATAAGTAAATTGAATCTTATATGTTTGAGTCTTAGACTGAGTGATTCTTTAACTTGTCCATTTGGGTTTGATAGTCAGCCCGCCTAGTGTTTGTTGCTTTGGTAGCAAACTTTTATTAATGGAAAACATAATCCAATAAAGCCAGTTACATGTCATCAGGGAGCTGTCTGAAAGTTTAAACAATGCTTTGATTGCCTATTCAGCATATGTATAATATTGGGTTTCTATGCCAATTTGACTGATAGCCTTGTGGGCCTGATACATCATCACTTTTGTTAGATGAGCCAAAAAGCTTGTAACTTTCTGTTCATGTGATGATGTGCTAGTTCGACCTAGATCCTTGGACTAGCATGAAATGATAGGTTTGGCAATGCTGCTAGCAGTTCTAACTTCTAGTGAATAAAATTAAACAATTTTTTTTAGCAAATAACTCATTTAAGGTCAAGTTACCAAAAATAACTTATAGTGGGGTATGAATGGTTTAATTTTTTGGTTGGTAAGTTTCTCTATTCTTGTTTTTGTCGACACTTGCATATCTACTCGAAGGATTAGTTAAAAATGACTTTTGGATTGCATGGGAAGTCGATTTTCTCAATGCTCGGATATCAACTCAAGGAAATCCATGCCTCATACAGCTGCTTCATCCATTCTCTCTTTTTTCACCACTACTTTGAACTTGCTATCATACGTCTTCGTCATTGCCCATTTCCATCAATCATCATTCCCTCATCCCCCCTATCACTCACTTCTATCATCAACATAATAAATAAGATGAATAGACTAGTCACACCATTAGGATATTTTTTGTTTGAAACGGCTAAGGTGACTCGAACCCCCGACCAATAGGTCGGGAAAAGCGGCTTACCAACTAAGCTACACTTCGTTGTCTCACAACATTATGATTGATTGAAGTGTTGTTAATTTCGGAAACCGTTGAATCATGACCAAAAATATTGGACACCGGGATTGTGGGGATTGGATGGTCGAATATTACGTTATATACTCCGTCCTAATTCCAATTCCCCACATTCTTTTTCTTTTGTCCCAACCCCAACTTCTCATACCTTAGTACTTTATTCATCAATTTTCATACTTCTATCCATCCAACCTCGCATGCTAAAACTATTCCAATTGTTTGTGCACTGTCCTCTTCAAATAAGTGTCTAATTAAAGTTGTATGTGAGCTTGGCCAAGAACTTCTTGACATAGTTCGAAACGACAATTACTAGCGATTTTGGCTTCAAATTATATTAAATGAACTAGAAGAAAAATGAAAGAACTAGAAGTTCTATATCCTATATGAATTGTTATGTTCTATTATATTCACTATTACATTGCGTGGTTGTGGATAAAACACACAAGAATTAACCTTTTTTTAATTACCTATTGACTTTAGAAATATTTCATGTGTACTCTAGCATCAAGTCGATGCAATGTGCGACATACATGGACTTGGGATTCTTAATCCAAAGTAATTAACATATAAAATATCGATAATAATTACACACTGCAACATTAATTTAATTCTCTGCATCATCTAAGCCACGCCAATTCTTCTAGCACACATATTAGCCACGAGTCAAGCTCAAGGTCAACTTTCAATGCTTTCAGTTCGGCAGCTTTGTGTAACCCAACTAAAATGTCTAGCAAACATACAATTATAAACCTAACTTTGTCTCGATTTCAACTTCTGGTAGTTCCTATAGTTGAAAGTCCATTCTAATATTGATAAATTTTGTTCACATATGAACGAATACTTCATCCTTCCCTGTTTTATTTACTCGTATTTCGCCCGTCCAAAATTCAATTACCCATTTACTTAAATGGAAAATATTCTCTTAATTAATTCATTATTTATTGTTTCTCCTACTTTATTCAATCTCTTTCCTTTATTTACTTTTTCTTAAAACTTTTTCCGACCCTGCAGGTAAATGAAATCGGGACGGAGGGAGTATATCACTTCATCTATCCCGATTCCAAGGTTTCCATCATTGTCTCGATTTCAATTTTCGGTACCCACCTATCCCATTAGCCCAATATAGTCCCCACGTGTAAGATTTAATGTACGAAGTGTCAGAGTACGAAAGTATGATGTAGCATGTGTACCAGTCGTTGTACCATTGTAGCAAACATTTATGTCGCCCCGGGTATTAGGGGCATGAGCTGACATCATCGTCGTCTTCCCCTCGTGTATCACTGTCAATTTGTTTAGGGTTGCAAATTAAACAATGGCAACTGGCTCTTTGAACTTGAACAAAATAAGGGGATCACCAAGTTCCTACTTTTCTTATGTATGGGCTAGGGGTACAAAACCGAAAAGATGACTACTATGCACCTCGTTAAATATTCAAAATTTGGACCTCATCTTCGTTATTTTCCACATTCCCTTAATCCATGTGCCCCTTTACATCTTTTGCCACCATACAACTTTGAGAGGTGGTCATTGACATGGACTTCTTTACCATAGCCCTTTGGGTTGTACTCATGTCCATCATTCTCTAACTTATGTAGCCCTTATACTTTTTTTCCTTCATCCATCATTCTCTAGCATATGTTGCCCTTGCAACTTTTCTTCTTCTTATTCTAAGCTTCTCTGGACGAGTGCTTGTTCACTTTGGAGCCAACATACAAGAACTCCCCAATCACTCTATGACTCGTGATCACTCTTTACTTTTTGTAGATACTACCTCCATGACAATCATTGACATAATTCATGCAAACCAAGAGAATGGCTCATGCGAGTTCAAGGGATAGCCTTCACTAGGCCTCACATCATGGTTGATGTAGATTACTTGGTTCGTTCATCCTTGTTTTTGCACGCTTAACATATTATTTAGCTCAAATCTCTAAATTGCCTATAATTTTTTTTGCCATAGTTGTGAAAAGAGGCAAGGCACACCTCTCACATGCCCAATAGGGTTGTAATCTTTGATCCAATAGTTAGGCACCCTGGCCATCTTATCTTGTATAAATGTCTAGGCACATTGAAGTCATGTATATGAACATGAATTGTGACACCTGCCATTTGCAACCCAAAGGAAATGAGATATAGTAAAACGTTTTGTTGGCTTGTATACACAATATAACACATACAAATGAAATATAACAAACTAAGATTGATGAGCTTTATATAAAAATATAACATGTACTTTACTGAAAAATCTAGCCAATATATATTGACATAGATTCCACCTCGAAGAGTAGGAGTGCATCGAAGTCTCATTGTCTTTGTAGGTAGTATGGTATCTATTTCAAACTGGAGCAATACTTTCCTATGTGAATCTTAAGCTCTCATCCTCCTCTCAATTAACCTCTCTAACATTGTCTAACTTTTGTTGAATATGTCAAGCTTGAACTAATTGTTATCGTATGGATGTTTTATATGATTAGCGAATACACCATAAGCTAATGTTATCATTCCTGGAATGCGGCATGCAACATCCCACTAATGAATCCGGAACAGCAGTAGCAGCCGAAAATAATCTTCTCCTCCCCAACCTTCCCCATGCGTTTAAGGTAAGGTAACTTCCATTATCGAAATAATAATAATAAGGCTATGTTCTATTTGACTTCAATTATCTTAACTAAACTGAACTAAAACCTGAATTAACTGGATGAGTTTGCAAACCAAGAGAACAAAGCCTAAGTCATATAATTCTTCACAGTCATAAAGACTAGAAAAAACTTAGGAAATTGAGGATAAAATTGGTCATTTACCCCCAAATAATATTGTGGGACGTGTACGTTAAAATGAGCTTGAAGCTTAGAATTTTTGCCGGAATCTTATAGTGCAAGAGTCGTGCAAGGCATACTAGGCATGGTGACTATCATTCTCACCTGTTTCCTTTCTTTTGATTTGCAATCTATTTGTCTACACCTAAACGTGACAATTATACATCTTATGACGATGTGTATTGTGCTTATTCTAGGCCTTTATCCCATCAGCTTACAACATGAGACGATGATAGCCATGTCTGCTCCTTGTGTTTGCAGTGCATGTATAGCTTCAACAAGAGCGATTCAAATGCTTTGGCATCTCTAAATTGAGCCATTCCTAGTTTAATGATACCCTTTGCACGTGTCTTAATATAACTCATGATTGAACATGGAAAATGCTCGCCGACCTCACCATCAAGTCCTAAGAAATAGATCTAAAAGACCTCACTTCAAAAGCCACACCCTATATCCTACACAACGAAGAATGACATTGAGATCTATTAAAAACCCATGATCACTATGAACAAAATTTATTTCGAGAAAATGAATATAGATGGGAAAACCTTAAAATATGTTGGTGGTTTATTTTATGAGAGATAAAGAAAGTAATAACAATGAATATAAGAACATTGGTTGACCATAAGAAATCTTTGTTATTTTTCAAGTGGGATTTATGTTGTCCATGAGGCCAAAGTAGGAAGTTGAATATGCGACTAAGGGCATATTAGAGAATGATTATAATTAAGGAGACAAGCAACTAACTTCATATTAGAGAATGATTATAATTAAGAAGACAAGCAACTAACTTCGATGTACTTTTACTCAAAACCACTTAGAGTCTTTGCTTCGTCCTAGAGAATGTTGTCCAAGCACCATGGCACTATCACGTATGTTTAAATGTAATGTCTATAATCCAAGTCTGCTCTTTGTCAGTAATTGACAAATGAGCACAACAAACTATCTCATCCAAACTTCGAGATACAATACAAGCAGAAACTTTTGTAGGTAAGTATAGAAACTCGTAGTGTATTATAGTATCCCTAGCAATACATATATTGCATAATGAGTATCTGTAACATATTACTAGTCAAACATGAAACACTACAATCATGGTTAGTAAGCCTCTCCTTTTTCCTAGTAATTATGCCTTCGAGTGACTTTGTTTATGTTTTACTTCTGATCTTAGTACTTCACATCACAGTATTACCAGTTAGCATTTTATGATTTGTAACACTTGATTGTTACAATTTTTGAGATCTTTAATTTGCTCCACTTAATTCTGTGCTAATTTGTGCCAGCTGTCTGAAGGTGATGCCAACAATTTACTGAAAGTTAGATCTTGTTTACATGTTCAGTGTCTCATTCAACAAGATACCCATTTGAGAATTCAATGTGAACAACATTGCACACAATGGGCACTCTGCGTGAGCTTGGTTTTTCTTTACCTCTGTTGAGCTTCCATTCTTCACCCATTTGCCCTTCCATTAATTAGTGTCTTATTTGCTTCAGCTGTGACATGACCCGATGTCATGTTTCTTATTTTATTTTATAACAATAACTAGCATTACATCAAACTCATCATGTACTTGTTATTAATACGTGGGACTCATGTATTGAGATATTGTAAAACATCTCAACAATGTGAGTACAACTCTTTCCATACTTTCTACATGTTGCTTATTATTAATATACATGTGAATCATGTATATAGTACTATTATAAATATACATGTAGATCATGCATAGAGTAATTGTAACACATGAACTATGTGACCATAACCTTTTCCATACTTTCAATCATGTAAAGGTATCTTATGTGCCCAGGGATGCGCCTTCTAGCACCGCTCTTGTTATTTTTCATTTTTCTTTCTAAAGTAGGATTAATATCATGAGCATATTGCTAATGAGATACTTGATATGGTATGTTGTTATCCATTTGGATTATGAAGCACATTAACCTTTACATACATTCTCTCTCTACAAAAGAAGTTAAAAGTAAAACATAGTTACTCCCTCCGTTCAAGAACATTCTTCTCATTTCTTTTGTGTTCCCTCAAGTATTAGTTAAGAAAACTACATTATAAAAGTGTAATCATTGCACTACCATAATGCCATATTTCTAATTATATTTTCAAGTATGATTTAAGATTGATTTATGTTCAAACAGATTTTCAGAGGAAATCAACTAAAGGAAATGGAAATTTGTTGATCGGACGGAGGAAGAATTACATGTATGAAAGTCTAAAGGGATTGGTTAATCTCAATACTATGTCGGACTGTACTAACGTTAGTACACCATTTAAAATAGAGCAAGTGTCATCTAAGCATTACAATTAACTTATTAATAATTTTAAAATTTTAAATAATTTTATAAATATAAATGTACATAATTACAAAATCACCCCTCCCTAATAATCCCCTTACATTTTAACCCCAAATTTAATCCTCTTCTCCAAAAATCACCATCCCTTTCTCTTCTTCTTCAATTATCACAACCACCACAAGCCACCGCAAGTCACCGGAGCTCCGGCGGACCAATTCATAAGGAAATCGCCATGACCATCACTTCCCCATCTTCAATGACGTGTTAGAGCTTCTATCGCTCTCCATGGTTGTTGTACCATGGAAGCTTGAAGCTGCTTCCATGGTTGTTATATTGAAGTTCGAAGTGGGTTCCATGGTGTAGGACTTTGGGGTCACGATTCAATTTAGACCGTAGGGTTGTAATTTGGGTCGTAAAAAGGCAATCGAGTTACTCAATTCTTAAATGATATTCTAAAGACCAAAGATTTCAGCGGAGAGGGACAGGGGGATGATAGTTTCTGGTTCTCTTGTTGCTAGAACATTCGGAACCACACAAAACCTTATTTAGAATGAGATTCCAACTTAGCACCGTTTGTGTAAGATATTGGCAAGAGTTGCTTAGAGAGCATTGTAGTCCGTACGGTGAAAGTATAAGTTGTCTTTTAGGCGGAAGTATTGTCTACTATTGGCCTGTCTGGTAGAAGCGATCGGAAAGGAGAGGTGGTGGTTTACCATGCGTGGATGTCATTGCTTTTAATCCGCTTATCTCCAACTCAATCCAGTTAACCAATATAGAACTATATGATACCACATTATTTTTAGATTTGGAAGTTGATAAAATACATCCATTTAGCAACATCTTACGGTGGCATAACCCTAACTTAAGAACGACAAAGTTGAGTTTCAAACAAGGAAACACTTATGTGGTGAATGCCTACACTTATTTGAAGAAATACCCCAGGGAGTTGAAATTGAGGACAAATCCAAAGATTCCAGAACACGATAATCAAACTGCTATTGAATCCATGGTGATAGAATTCCATTTCATCAAAAAGCTCAAACTTCTAGAAAGGTGTAAAATATAGTCATTTATATTAATGCTCATATACTCTACCGCACTTTTGGTCGATTTCAACCTTTTTTGGGACTGTCTTTGTGGAGATTCGAACGCAAGTTGGACGTACGGCAGAGACTCTGATAATATCCCAATATATGAGCAGGCTTGCAGCTAATATGTCCATCATGCTCCCACAAGAGAAAGGTACAGGCTTTAATCGAATTCCTAACAATTATCTGAATGGCTAAAACACTTCCCTGGAGTAATAGAACCCTCGTCCTTCTTGATGCCTATATTTCTTCCCACGTGCCAACTATATGAGACTTAATTAATATTTGTTAGATCCCTAAAAATCGAATCGCTAAAACAAAGAGCATTTGCCTCCCCCAAAAACAAGGCCCCTTCCTCTCCAAGCCTAACCATCACATCATTTGGTCCTTGGATCATTCCCCTCAAGTTACCTGGACCTCTCATCGTTTCTTTGGAGCTAATCACCTTTACTTCACGTTGAAGCGCCCTAAACCCTCCCCTGAATAGTACCTCCAGTTTTCTTGCTCAACACAATTGCTCGCCAAAGAAATAAATATAACTTTCAAACATGCTTTACATTTGAGAAGCAATGCCTATTTAGCTGGTGAACGAAAATAAGGAAATGGTTGTGTGGTAGAAAATGTTAATTGTCTAGCTATATCCCTCTCATCTAACTTTGGCACGGGTTAAATTGTTGACATATATTATAACAACCCGGCCTCTAGCAAGCAAGCCCCGACCCTTTGGGCCGGTGCGATGACTCATGGGCAACTTTCGGGGTGATATGTTGGTCATACTGTAACAACACAAGTCCTTTCCCACACACTTTGGCTTTACTTGTGTGCGAACCGGTAAACTTCCCAGTTGGTCACCCATTCTAGAATTGTTCCAGAATAAACACGCTTAACTCCTGAAGTTATCCTTGGTGAATTCCCGAAAAAGAAGGTACAACTTGTTGGTATGCATAGCATTTTCAATCTCTTTAAGCTCTTTGAACTTGACTTGAAATTCTGACTTGAAATTCTGAACCGTTGCATATAATGTACCCGAATCCTGAGCATATTGTACGTATAAACATATAAAGATATTACAAATACGTGTAGGATTCAGACTGGATACATGGTTTAGAAAAATAGTGTCAAGAGTTCGCTGCAGTGACTGTTGTCTTCTATTTAGACAGGGCTGTGTCCACTCTATTAGCAATTTTGCATACTTCTAAATTATATAAGGGGCGCTTTTGATCTTTTGTATGAGTAATCAATGTTTCAGTACTCATATATAGGACCAAAGGGTATAATGGACAGGTAGATTTCTGGTTATTGTGTGTTTAACTCAAGTATATTACATGCACCTAAAACTCACAATTTTGTTTACTCTCACTAATTCACTATATTTGCTTGTCCGGGGAAAGTGGACTTACAATTTGGTAAGTTTCTTTAGGGGGGGCACACATGGTGAATTCTGGGTAACCCATGAAAGTCATTTTATATTATAGAAGCTCCCTTTAAGCTTCTGGTTGTTGAAAGTTATATCTTGAAGAACCAATTCCAAAATAATAGGAGTAAATCTTAATCAAGGGCAAAAAATATATACCGTCACAAAGATTTGAGGTGGATGCATATTGATAGATATAGAGATGCAGGTTTCTAGTGCTTATGTGATTAAAAAAAAGGGAAGAAGTTAAATCTGACAGTATGCTAGATATATGGTGAAGGCTGGCACAGATTTGGGATGGTTTGATGACACTCTTGGCTAAAAGTAGCATTACAGGATCAAACTTGAATACAATTTCTACTTTGATGTCCTCTTGACTCTATTGATGCTCTTATGCTCAGTAGTACGCAAGTTCCAACGTGATGATCATGGACTCATGGTATACGAATGTAGCTGATCTGATGCATGTGTTCAAGGTGTTTATTTGCAGAACAGTCTGTGGCCTACCTTGCTATGGGACATCAGAGTTCCAATTGTTATAAGCTGCAGAAAGAGGGAATTGACAGAACCATATTTTCTCTTGGCTCCGAATGACACTTCAGTCCCCAGAAAGTATTCTGATTTTTCTTTCTGCCCAAGGGTAGCACCCAATGTTCTTGTATTTTTCAGTTGAGATGTTGTCGGCATGTTTGTATTTCGTAGGATTGTCATGCCCAAAAATCTTATCAGTCACCGTAAGATGTCCAGAACATCTCCCCCAGGGGAATGTGGTCCTCTTGTGAACTGCAATGTCCAATGATGTTGATATTCTTGTCTTTTGCAAGCTAAGCTATCATTTGTCGGATTTTACAAATTTTATTAATCAGATCATGAGCCTTGTTTATTCTTCTCCAAGTTGCACTTTCACCAGGAACATATTTGTTACCATTTTAGAGCTTGAGAGATTCTTTTAATATGTTGGATTTGATTTTCATTGCCGTATTATCCCGGAGCTCGGTTTCATTAATCAGTTCACACTAACCCTGAATAGTTGTTCTGTTATTTCCTGTGAGTGATTTTATCCATATGTGGCCCTGGGGCATTGAAAATATTTTCTTCCATAGTTCCTCTAGCTGTTTATGGGCTGAAAGCAGAAGCCATGTGTGCCTGGATGGCTGGCATATGAGGTGTTGGGAAGTTGCTCCGCTACATTGATTATCTTTCTTCATGATAAAGCTGTTTTATTATTTCTGCTTCAATATGCTTGTTAAAGGTACTTGTGACGAGCAACAAATAATTAGAACTGAACCCCCCCCCCCACAAACACCCCCAACTCTTACGTTGAGCCTACGATGGAGTCACATGATGAATTTATGCTCATTATCATTAGTTGATAGGTGATATCAAACTATATGATTAGACAACAGTTAGGTTCCTTTGGCACTGATTCAGCTGATCCATGAGGTGCAGCCTCGTAAACATGCATTCCTGGTGAAAGAATCAAGTAACAATTCTAGATTGTCTGTATGCCCTATACCAGTTCGAGAAAGATTAGTTTTCTTCTTCCAAGCAGGTTTTCCTGGGAGTGGGAGTTTATTTAAGAGCTGAAGTGCTTCTGTGTAACCAGTAGCTATCTATGTTTTCACTCATTAGATCCACATTTCCTGTGTCATCCAAGGTCAACATGGATGACCCCTTGAATTATAGTATGTGTTTCCTTATAATTAGCTTCGTGGAAATTGTCAGTTCCATTCTACTCTAGGTCAAGTTTACGATACTAATTAACTTCAATTTGCATTTTTTTATTCATTTATTCATTTTGAGGAAAAATTGCATTTAATTAAATACAAACTTCAGTTTGAGTCCTGAAAGAATCCTGGGTTGAACTATCATTCCCCATTGAATTATGATATTAATTTCGATTCTACTTTTATAGCTAGGATCTGCAGCATGCATTACATAAGACACTAGAGGTAATAGCGGAAAACAGTCATCTCAGCTCTAGGCTGGCAAATAAAAACCAGTAGTTCATCTGATTTTCTAGGAAAATCACAAATGTTACTTATGTTGGGTGGAACTCATGTATATTATTTTCTATGCATTGTTGCTTCTATGCTATTGACGAAGAAATTTTAGTTTATGTATTCAACTGTATGACTGTTAAATACCGTTACCTTATATTATGTATCTCCCTCCCAAGATGATTGTTCTGTCCTTGCAAACATGTTCTGTGGGTGCGCATACTAATAATATTTATTGTATTTCAGCCTTCATGAGATCCTGAACCGGTATCATGGTTGTGCTGAAGCGGGACCAAGTGCATCTGCTGCTGATATTGAGAAGCAGGTAACATTGTCCTGTGGGTCTTATGTGTTTCACTTCTTAAAGCACTGAAGCTGGAATCAACTTAACAACAATATCAGACTGATTCTTATGGGTAGTAATATATGTCAATACCCCTGATACTATAACAGAAACTTTGTGTCTGTGTATACTTTTTGACATCATGGTACTCACTTTCATCATCTGCATGAAAGTTTCTTGCTCATCCTCCCTGTAATCAATATATCTAAGCAGTTGAATCATGGACTTGCGCTAATATTGTGATGTTTTCAAGTGTAACGGTTTCCTATCTGTGCTAGAACATCACATTTAAAAACAAATGGTCGGCCGGGATCATTTTCATGGAACTTACATAGTAGCATTATATGATTAGTACAAAAGCAAGACACTAGTGTTATGGTTTTACCCATATCTACTAACTGACCATCTCTGCAGCAGGAACCAGGCCCTAAATATGCAGGTTTCCTCACAAGGGAAGAGCTGCTCAAGATTGTGGAAAGGTACACACACAGTTCTTGTTTTGATTCTTTCTCAAGTCCCTATTTTACTTTGATTGAGCATTTTCACCAGATTCTAAACAAATCTCTGTTTCAGGGATCTTGAGGAGCCATGTGTTGATCAGCTTACTATTACTGACCTACAACACCTGGAGAATCAACTTGAGGCTGCTTTATCACAGACAAGATCAACAAAGGTTCTGCTCCACTTTCTACTCAAGTAGTAAACCTTTATAAATTAATAATAGATTTGAAAGATCTCATTAATTTAGCGAGATATTATATGATTTATAAATTACTCATTTATTAATTTAGAGAGGTTTTAACAAATATGTATACGAACCTCAAAGTGAAGCTAGTTACATTGTACATGGGTTACTTGCCGATGAAAGTAAGTTTTAACAGAATTTATTATTATATGATATTATGAATGTATACTCACATAATAGTTTGATTTAGAAGTTTGCATGATGCAAAGCATATTGCCTCAAATAACACAAATGATGCAAATTCCAGAAAGATACTTGGTGAGCTTGAGCAATTAGTCACTTGTATGAGCTATCAATATAAAATTAATATAAATCACATGCTAGATTTTTCAAGTGAAAGGTGAATTTTAGAAGTTCAAAGCTTAATAAATGATACATGTTGGTGTTATCTAAAATCTGGGAGATGCAGGTAAGTATGATCAATAATTTTGGAACCAGTTGATCGAAAAGTGGCATGCAAGTGCCACAACTCTTCCTTACTTCTTGTAGTACAAACAGACGACACAACTCTAGAGCACAAAATTAAAAGTTAAATCCAATATAAAACTGAGGAACTATAAAAATAGGTGAGTGATATTGGATTCATTTATTTACAAATTGTGTTACAATTTTCAAGTGTACTAACACCCTCTCCGTCCCAAACTCAACTTTCCTTTCATAAATTGGGAAGATTTATACTCCACTATCATTATAATAATTATCTCTCTTATTTTATTCACTATATTCACACCATCTCCTAGTTTATCTACCCTTCTCTTAAAACCCATATCCAAACCAACAAAAGTTGAGTCCGGGACGAAAGGAGTGTATAGTTAGTTGTCAACGTCTGTCATCTTGGGCGTCTCACTTTGTCAACTTCATTTCTTGCCGGCTTAAGAAATCCATACTCCCTCCATCACGGAGAACTTGACACATTAAATTAATGTGCAGTCTTATGTAAAAAGTTAAATTAATATAAGATCTTTAAAAGATGGTAAAATGTATATATTGTGTATAAATTTGAGACTTATATTTGGGTGTGTGTAGCTTCCTTTATGTAGTGTAGAAAATTACGTGTGATGACTAAAAATAGCAAATATATAAAGTTCTTAGTGAAAGAGTATTGTTTTATATTCCCCAAAACTTCCAATAGAGGTGAAAAGTAACTTAAACAATCCAGGCAACTACTAATAAAAGTTATAAAGTAATACTCACTTGGGCTAAATAGTTTATAATATTGCTCTTCTCATTTTGAGTTAATTTTTTTTAAAGTGAAGGACTTCTGTGGGACACCAGATTTAAGGTTGTGTTTGTCACATCAATTTCTTTCTAGTTTCATTAGGGCCAATAAATATGCACTATGATTTCAAAAGGTTATTGTACTATTATCTTATTGTTTGCAGTCTAAATTTGAACTGGTCTGGAGTTGGAATTGGCAAATTATTAATTTTATTGTGTACTAAGTTATGAGTTCTTACTGTAATTGTATCAATATGGAGTATCAACCATCTCTCCTTTGATGTAGATCGTCTGGTATATTTATCCCCAAGTCGTGCATTCCTATTGTTTCTTTCGTTGAAATTCCCTGAGTTTTCTCATACTCCTTTGTGCTCTTGCCAGTGAAATCTTTTTCTGAAGCCAGCATTTGAACCCATAGGAGGTAATTGATAAACTGAAAATCTGAGATCAGATTCTGCTATTGGCAATGCCAACTTACCACCAAACCTCCTTGAAAGATTAGAATGCCTATCAGTTTGTGTATCCACATTAACAGCTAATAGATATACGGTGTGGTAATACATGAACATGATATGGTAGGAGGCAGGGTGCTGTTGGACGTCTTATCAAGTGTTGTTTCACCTGAGAAAGTACTTGTCTTAGTTTCTCAGGTAACTTTTGAATCATGATGGATTGAAAGAGCCATAATAGTCTATTGAGATGCATGAGAACCCAAAGTTTGGTAAAACCCCTAGGTGAGAAAAGAGGGTAGGTTATTCCGCACTTCTCTCCGACTTCTAGGTGGTACATGGCTACATGCTGCATACAGAAAGTGTTGGACACTTGGAATGCAGCTAAACTGATGAAAACTATTATGAATGCAGCTTATTTGTTAGGATTGATTGATCAAGAACTTTGTTCCTGATAGCCTTCTCAATCTGTCTTGTCCTGAAAAGGTGCTTATGAACAACCTGCAAACAGGAAAAACATGCATGCAAGTGTCCATAACACACCCTTATATATTTGCAGATCTACATCTGTTTGTATACCGCCTAAAATTAAATTTCTTACCGTGTTATCTTTTTTGCTCTTCGCAGACGCAGTTGATGCTAGATTCTTTATCGAACCTTCAAAATAAGGTACACAGTTGAATGTTACTATGTGTTATTGCTTGAGCATATCAACTAAAATAACGAATAACTCTTAACTATAGGCATTATGTAGGAACAGGTTGCATTTGAGACTCATGTTGCATATTATAATTGCCGATCCCAAAATGAACTGCCCACCATATCCTCGGTTTTCTCTTCATAGGGTACAGGGTTACTGTTCTTAAATTGACACATTGACTATGACTACCACTGTTATCTTTCCTGTCATTGAATAAATTGCATGACAGTCTATGCTTCCCTTGGCTAATCCTAACTCAGTGGCTAATCAACAAGAGCAAGCAAGGTTCAGAAAGAAATGAAAAGAATGACCAATTTCTGTTTGGGGTTGTTTGCCTAGTCGTAGGAGAACTTCTTCACAACTTATTTTACGTTGTGCATTTAATAGTTGCACAGGCCTCTTGTATAAGCAAGTCAGGGATCAAGAAGGCTAAGGCCAAGTAGAGGTTAAAGAGTGAAGTAAAAAGATGTTACAGTATTTGGAAATTGGAATGACTCTTAGTGATTGGTAATCTCAATTTATGAATCTGACCCAGGTCTGAGTTTTAGGTCCATAAAAATGAAGTGGATAGCAGTATGAAATAGCAAGTAGATACTAGCTCAGCTCAGATGACTCCTGTTTAAGTAGATGAACCACTGCATAAAAAAAAAAAGACAGCTAATATCTGTTAGAACTAGAGAGTTTCTCTCCTCAGCTTAAAGAGGGCAACTGATTTTCCTCCTGAACTTACAGTTCATACAGAACAAAAAATAAAATAAAATCAGACCTATAATTGCCTCTGCTGCACAAGCACAAGAACCACTTGATTTATTTGAAAGCTGAAATGATGTCTCATCTGCTAGAAATTTGTATCCCATCTACTTATCGTAATAGTCGCTCTGCCTATATGTACATTGCCATGGCTGCCTTTACCACTGTGCAGTGTCTCCATAGATCCTAGGGAAGATAGAATACTCTTTTGATGTGTCTAACATTGCAGTGGAGTCATAATTCTCACTTAAGTTCTGCTGTCTGCACTAGTGCTCTATAGTCTATGCATACCTGCACTAAACCATATCTCCCCTCGGCTGAACTAACGTTCCAAGTGTTTAGTCCTCAATATACACTCATCCATATCAGTTTGTCTATGAAAACGAGAGGAAAGAAATAGTAACAACCATAGCACACAGTGTTAAATGGTACCT
Source organism: Plantago elongata (assembly GCA_036897095.1). Classification (NCBI taxonomy): domain Eukaryota; kingdom Viridiplantae; phylum Streptophyta; class Magnoliopsida; order Lamiales; family Plantaginaceae; genus Plantago; species Plantago elongata. The sequence goes on from JAYMSP010000007.1 coordinate 119,713, forward strand.
ACCGGCTACACACCTCTCTCTAGCTTCACGTCTAAGTCGTGAAAGAATCAAGGACAGGACAAGGCAAGAACAAGAGGAAGGCTATAAAGAGTCGTTTTCTTTCTTTTTATTTTTATTTTTAAATAAGCTATAAATACTATTGGGGATGTAAGAAAATTGAGTGCCAAAGGGAGCACCAGCTTCTCAACTGCCAGATCATGTTACGTTTTGTTTGATGTGAGCTTGGAGAAGTTATGGTTTTTGATTTGATGTTATGCCAACTTGTAGAACTCTACAGTTTATGCTGTATTAGTGCTTGTAAATTGCAGGCAACATCTAAGTAAGATATAATGCAAGCAGTGTATGCAAATCTGTTGTACATTGTACTTGGCCAGGAAGTATTTGGATCAAAGGCTTACAATTTAAATCACATGACAGGCAACTTTGAAAATTTAACCTTGACAACATCTATAAGCATTGTATACTTACTGCCTTGTACTGGTTATACAGATTGTATGTATTGGCTATTGAAGATTAGTTACATTAGTCGACCCAGGGTCGTCACACAGATTTCATGGGGCTCTGTGTCACCCTTAAGACGGGCCCTGAATAATAGTGTAGCAAAAATTTATACGATGCATGTAAGATTAGCACCAACTGATAATGTAACTATCATAGCATAACGTACTTACTTGATTCTGTAAAACAGGAAAAATCACTGGAAGAAGAGAACAGGCTTCTGGAAGAAAAGGTGATCCAGAGACTCCTGCACCTGTAGTCCATTTGTTAAATACTTAAACAAGTTCATAAATACACTTACTTCCGTAACTTATCATCCTTTGAACTTACAGATTGCTGGAAAAAGAAGAGTCCCCCAAGAACGACGGAGAGTTGCAATAGATCTCAACGTTCTTGCTTGCGATGAAACTGGTGAAGGCAAACAGGATCCATTGGATGCCAGTTAACTCCCGAAGGTGCACTCGTATAACAGACGAGCAGGTCGAAAACCTGTCAACAAATTGCAAAGGTCAGCACCTCTTTCTTGTGAGAGGGCCCTAACTCCATTTATTATTCAAATTGAACTCCATGAAGTATTCAGGATACAGTAACTAAACCTGCTTGTGTGTATAATACCATTCCATATGCATCGATTGCTTAAAATAATGTGCCTTAGTAGTGGTGAAGTAAACTTTGCTACTATGAGGTGAAGTATTATGTACTAAGATAAAGCACTACACAACACAACACATATTGTTGAGATTATTCAATCTACATTTGCGAGTTTGAGTGAATTTTTTCATGGAGTCTAAAATAAAATGCAAGTGTAACTCCTCCATGCACACAACTGAAAACACAAAACACTTTCAGCAAAATCTGGTTCTACCCAATCCAACTTATCCCTTTCCTCTTCTATTTAGTACTTACTTATGAACATATGATGATTCTTACAAGTGTTATGCAATAACAAACTTCCTGTTGAATCCAAGTCATGGAACTTACAAGAAAATGGAAGCATTGGACCATATATATGAATCTATATATGCTCTGTTCCATTTAAATGCTCTGTTATGGAACAGAGAGCATAGAGACAATAAGGATTCTTCATTTAATCTGCTCACAGTATATATATATATATATAGACAAGATTAGAGATGCTTCATGTTGAAGCAAAAGCAGATAAAGATAAGTGACCTTTGAGCTACGTAGCGGACAACGATGTTTCCTGCTAACAATTCCACATGGCAGCATATGTGTTGAGTAAAGGACGAAACCAATTAAGAATTGTTGAGTAGAAAGTTGTGGGTGTCGTGTCCTTCTATTATTGTTTGAACAAGGTAACCTAGGATTTTGTTTAACCAATAATAATCGACACATAAGGAGGCGCAAGCTGACTTCACATGAGAGGTACAGATTTGTCGCTCTACAATATCACCATCTGTCCAAATATTGGGAAAGTCGGGAGATTACCATAAAGACAGATCCTACAAGATTTTTCGCACGTTCCATCCAAATGTTGTGTTCTATTCAATTTAAATTTATTGAAATTGACTGAACTGAAGTAAAATATAAGGATGTATTCTCTTTAACTGAAAATTACTTCAGTTCAACTCGATTTACTGAAAATTATTTCAGTTCAGTTCGGCTTAGTTATAATTTTACCTTACTGCAGTTTAGTTTAATTCAGTTTAGTAAATCTCGATTGAAGAGAATATATCCTATATTATAACTAAAATTGTGTTCTCTTCAATTGGGATTTATTGCACTGAACTGAATTAAGGTATAAATTATAACTAAGTCGAGCTGAACTGAACTGAGCTGAACTGAAGTGATTTTCGGTTAAAGAGAACACATCATAAGTTAAGCTGAACTGAACTAGATAAACTGAATTGATTTTCAGTTGTAGAGAACATAATATAACACCTCATTGTCCTTTGGTTGAGGTGCTCCTCACTTCGGCTTAGGAAATACTGTCCGAATGCCCATTCAATTTGTTGCTCGAACCAATTGCTAACTGCCTTGTCTCTGCGGTGGAATTTGTTGCACCTTTGTTTTTTACCATTCGAAGTTCAGAATTAAATGTGTTTGTTCTTGAACGAAAAATACGATTGGTAACTAATTTGAGAAGTATTTGTATATTAAGATGGCATATAATTCGGAGAGGTGTTCATGACTAATCGCGGTCCACATGATCTGAGTCGGTCGATTAGTGTTGTAATCGTTATAAAATGTTTTTGAGATCTGAAATCCCAAAATCCAACTCGTTCAGGGGTAGCGGCCAGAATTCAGGAGCATTGGTTTTACTAACATGAAGTCATATTTGGAGAAGAAAGAAGATGGGAAGAATAAGTTGTCAAATGGGGTATTATTTGGTCTGTGGCAACGATCCAATGTTTTAGCAGAGTCCAACCCCATTATGTTCCACCAAAAAAATCCATAAAATCCAAAAACAATTTACATTGCATTTATAAAATTCTACTTTTACTGTAACATCCTTAATTTAATTTAAATTCATTCATGTTAAGTTGTTATTCTACAGACCACTATAATTCATCGAGTCTTAACTAATATATAGTAAATAGATTTTATTGTGTTCAAGGTATAGTTAAAATACATTGATTTAATAGCCTTGATGTATATTGTGTACAAAATTAGTAAATAAAAATTAAAGTAGTAGCAAAAGAGTTTAATTGAACTAAGAAAATTAATTCAGTTATGATGTGTTTTCTTCAATTAAAATCTACTGATCTGAACTTGACTGAATTGAACTGAAGTAACGTATAAATTGTAACTGAACTGAACTAAACAGACGTAATTTTTAATTGTGTAGAATATAATGTTAATTAACTATCATTGAAATGACTCAGTGACTGTTTTGGAATAAAATTAATATTGTCTGGAAAGGATAGACCAATCATATGGAATTTATAAATTGCCTGTGTGTTGTGAGTTGTGACATTACATGATAACCTATCCTTACTTTTAAAAAATTTATACATCACGGCTTCAAAGGATTTGCTTGTATTTTATTTGGAAATATGTGATATTCAGAGTAGCCAACGTTTCCAAATCTTTAAGCTTTAAAACCCAAAGTTGTCAAGTTGACTTAACAAAATGATTTTCTCCGACACGTAGAAATCCATAATTGGGAAAATAAACTGTGTGGCCGAAATCAGTAGTTTCAAACTTTTAGAGGGTGTTTAATAATAACACATTAAAACTTTAAGATACATTAAAATTAAGAGATCGTTGTTAAGTACTAAAATTCATAATATACAGGTTTAAAACATTTGAATATTTACTTCTTTAAGTACTTTTATCGGTTTTATTAAATTTTAATTCTTCCTAAATATAAACTAAAAGGTGTCTATGTTTTTTAGGATCAAACGTCAATTCTTATTAAAAAATATAAGAATAGAACATTACTTCTTAAACATAAACATCATTAGCAAAATCACCTGTAGTTGTATGACATAACACCCCTTTGCCTTACTTATTTTCACATATTAACTTGTGTGATTTGTGATAACGAAGTGCAATTCATTTGGTAAGATGTTTTACTCTTAATTAATAGGTGGAGAGTTCGAGTCACCGTTTAACTGTTTAACAGAAACGAAGAAAAACAAAGAAAACCGGTGTGATTTGCACCGTTCTGGGCCTTCTGGCATTCTGTTATAGTGAGAAATCGTGTCAGTTTCACATGTAAACGTGATCATTGATGGATTAGTGACTAAGTAAAGAAAATAAGTTGCGGAATGAAATGGCTCGGGTAAGATTTCAATAAAGATTATGCAAACATGTCAAACCTTCAACGATGTAACCATGTAACATATTCAAATACTGATTAATTTAATACATATTGTATATTTTAACTTAATCACTATTACAATTGATATTGATACAGTTATTAAGGTATAAACTATAAACATTTCAATTGTATTCATTAACTATTATTATGTGGCTGTTTAGAATAAAAATTAAATTGGAATTTTATGTGATTTTTATGTGTAAAATGAAAATCTTAATAGACATCCCAATTGCTAAACAAATAATCCACTATCATTTGTAAAATAAACATCTCAACTTATAATTCATCCTAACCGTCTATATTGTGTGTAATTTTTAAAATGACAATTTTAATAAATATATTTATACAAATATTATTATAATGTCATAATATATTATAATTATAATTTTAAAGATAAAATTAATTTTCTCCTTGGCTAATTATATTAAGTAAACGTTCTATTCTTTCCCAATTTATATTTATAAACTCTAATCTCTCAAATTATTCAACTGGTTAATTTCCAGTCAACCAAGTCAAAATGAAATTTTGGTAAATTCTCGCACGAAGTAGCGCACCTGGTCCGGAGGCATGTATTGTGTTGGGCAAAGTAGTAAGACCATCGTCCACAATGGTGACGAGCCGACGGCGCGTCGTCGTTTTTGCTTCAATGGTGGCGCGTCGTCGTCGCCAAGTCATTTTTTTAAAAAAAAATTTTAATTTCCATATCATAAAATTGTTTAGAAGTTAAAATTAATGAAATTGCATTTTATTGAAGACGTTTTAAAATTTAATGGCACAAAACAAACGAGGAATATATTACAACATATAATTAAAAAATTAGAAAAAAATCAAACTTGGTCTCATTTTGTAGATCGTGAAAAAACGTATCCGTTGGTGATCTTTTTATAATTTTTTATTAAGTATTTTTTGAGATATTATCATTGAAAAACGGATAAAAACCGAAAACCGGAAAAAACAAACAAAAAACTAAAAAATGGTAGGGGACGTGGTAGCAGCCGAGTGGCTGCTACCAGGCGCTTTACGCGCCGGGCACGGCGTCATTTGCCTCGCCGCGCCCGTTGGTGCAGCGAAAACCTACCATTGGGACGCCTTTGACGCGGCGTCGGACACGACGTGTGTCAACGGCGCCCCATTGTGAGCAGTCTAATAGGCAGTGTAATTGAAATACAAATCAATTAAATTAAATTGATTGAATTGATTGTCTAATGGGGCCGAAAATTATGAACTAAGTATATGAGTGGGAAAGAACACCCAATTTGTTTTTTGTACATGAAAGAAACAAGAAACGTGATTAATGTTTAATTGGAAAGATTAATATAATTTTAATTTTGATAAATTTAAATTACCATATGTTAGGACATTACAATCTTTATCTATAGATTATATTTGCTAAAATGTCATTATAAAAATTACAATAGTGTAAATGATCAAGATTAAATACGAGTCAAAACAAACGATCTAACGACTAATAACAAGTACAACCAGATGGATGTACGTTAATCAATTACAGTTGTAGTCGGACCGTCGACTCACCCACCAAATCTTTCCCGAATCACAAAATTGAATTTCTTATTCTTTAAAAAATGAGATATATATCCTTTATTTTATTCATTATATCTTATATTTTATATATATTCTTTCATTGTACTTTATTAACTCTATGTCTCTTTTTTTTACTATATTTGATATTTTTTCCCACCTGATCTTAAATTTTGTATCCAAATTAACGGGAAGTGGATTTTGATACAGAAAAGTTATATACTAGTAAACATGTGAGATTAAAGTGGATTTGTTTGTTACATTTACATCACGAGGATGCTTGTATCATTGTCAAACCATTCACTTTTTCAAACCAAACCAAACATCAAAATCATCAAGTTGAAGAAGATAGAAAAAGCACAAAACACGTTACACACAAAACAACATATGAACAATCAACTGCCTCCCGTTCAATAATTCACAACATGACATTTTCTTGTTTCTTCCAATCAATAAATAAACAAATATTCAACTCTTCAATTATTCTTGTCTCACCTTTTCTTCAATTTTTTCAAAGGAAGACATTGGTAAACTCGTTTAGAATGTTGTAGATAAAAAATTTTAAAAAATTATATCAAACATTAATAAGGTAAGAAGAATAGTGGTGTGTACAACCTACTTTTTACTACTTTGTACAAGAATGAAGGTGACACAACTAGATAAATATGTGTACAATAAATAAACATGTGAAGGTACTTTCATTAGCTTTTTTCTTTAAAAAAATATGTTACGTGAACTTGTAACTTCTTAAATACAGTAGTTAAAAAATTAGTTGGTTTGAGAAGTTAATCAACTTAACTTTTGAAAAAAAACTAACTAGCTATCAATTACTTTTTTAGTTAACAATTAACTTTCAAGCTACTAGCTACCTTCTCAGCTAATTTTGCTACACATGATCAAAACTTATATATATGCTATGTTAACAAATGTGTTTTTGATATAAAAAAATTATAAAAATTTAAGTTTCTGTTAGAGTCCTGTAAATTGTATATTAATTATTTATATTTATGTGTAAAGTATTAATTTTTATTCATTATTGTATATATATTAAATGTGTCAGTACTTTTTGAACTTTTAAGGTAATTTTTTTTTATAATATAAAAATAATATAGTATATTTTTTAATTAACAATATCGATGATTTTATTGATAGCCTTTGCAAATTCGATATCATATGGGAGAAGAATGAGTCGTAGGGTACTATGGGAAAAAACCAGTCCTCTCAATTTCCCTAATATAAAATGGTCTGCATTATCTCACTTTTTCAGCTCAAATCATCATATCATCATTATCCAAGAAAAAAGAAGAACCAAGAAGATAATAAAAACTTCAAACCTTTTATTATCATCTTCTTGTATTGTAATTATCCCAAATTCATCTCCTTATGTAAATAACAATACAGATTCAGATAATCTAAAACATCAACAATCCTCTCAATTTCAACCCACAAAGCTGGAAAAATGATGAGATCGCAGCAAGATGAGTACTCCAAGGTGTTCTACGAGCTCTCTGCTCTCGTTCTCAACATCATGCGCGCGCCAGTTGAGGTCTCCGGCGACCGGAGAGTGGCGGCGCCGTCGCTGCAGCAGATTACTCCGGCAGGTTTTGCGTCGTTGATGCTTGGGGTGTCGTTGACGCTGATGCTTTGTGGATCGGTGACTTTTTTTATAGGGTTTCTGTTGATGCCTTGGGTTCTCGGTTTGGTGATGTTTCTGTACTTTGTTGCTGTGGTTTCGAGCGTTTCAATGATTGGGAAAGCTATTTTGGGGCTTAATTGTTTCTCTTCTGATCCTCCTCCGCCTAGAAAAGATGTGCCTTGTGAGAATTTATCTCCTTCTCTTTGAATTTTAGCAATTCATTTTGTTGTTTTCTGTGTTTGTATTGATTATAAGATTATTGTTGACTTTTGCGATAGACCGTATCTCAGATATATGGGGTTTAAATGATTAGCTTCTAAGATGGTGTGTTGCATTGTTGCGTATGCATTAATGTGATGTTTGTAGTTAAAACATGCAATGAGCTCGGTGTTGAATTGCCTGCCTATGCGTTATTGTGATGTTTGTAGTGAAACATTGATCCGTCGTGGATATGGCTGCTATTGGTTTTTGCTCTTCATTTTCTGTCATTCTTGCATTGGATCAATATTTTTCAAGGTTACGTGTTATTGACTGGCGGTTTGTTAATTTAAAAGTATGTCTTGGGTTGTTCTTGGTGTGATGGATCAGTTTCTTATGAGTTTGGTCTTTATCATTCTTTTCGGTTTGTAAGATCAAGTGCATTCTTGAGCTCTAGATGTTCAAGGGCCTAAGGCAATGTTATATTCATTAAAACCATCTGGTGTTAGATGGTGTAAAACCTTTAGACAGGTGAAAATTACGTAAATGACCTAACTGGTTGGCCGGATGGTTATTATATTAGAGCATCCCCAATCCCCATCGAAGACCCTTATTGGGTGATGGGATCAATTTTTCATAATTTTTTAAAGGAAAAATAGGGATATTAAACCATGAGAACAACCCCATGCCTCAGAGAAGTGTCTCGATGTTATTTTAGTTGATTGTATAATTGAAGTGTTAAATTGGATGGGTCATGGATAAGGAGCTACATTCACAATCCAAACTCAAACAACCATATTTGTGTCCCAGCTCATTTGTTGGATTGTTGGTGAGGATGCTCTTAAGGTGTGAATGCAAGTTAGTTGAATGGGATAACAACTGGCTTGAGTGGGTGATCGTGGTATGGGCATTCTATTTAAGGTGTCATGTTCATTTGTGGAGTAGGATTTGATGTACTCCAGTCTAAAAACGAGCTCTTTCTTTTTTCGGGTTTATCGTTAACTATATCCATGAATGTATCCGAAATTTACCCCATTCATCCATTCATCTGGTAACTGGTTCTCTATAGTTCAGAGTGCTGTTTTGCTATATGATGTATGATAGGATTAAAGTATGCTGGGAGTAAATTGAAGAGAGTTATATAGCTGATTCATGTAGCATGGATTATTTTTCGTGAGATTCTGCTCATTCCATTTAGTACATGTCTTATGGTGTTTCGTACAACTTGAAAGCATCCACATCCTGTATTGTTGTTTTGGACAAGTTAGTGATTTAAGCTTGACTTTCTGGTGTAGCATGGAAGCTTTTGTGAAGCTGGTCATTGAAGAGCGAAAAACAAATGGCAGGATTTAGCAGCTCTTTTATTGTTTTTTGACGTGGTGCTGCCTCCTGCAATGTATCATTCAAATTTACGACTCACCTGGTGAGGTCTCTGTGGATATTTATCTCCCTAAGGGTGATGCTTCGTCAACATGTGGATATAGCACATTCAAGATAGAGAGAACGAGTGGATAAAGTTTGAATATGGAACAACATTTTATTAACATTATTATCAGGTTATAGAATCATGAAGATTCATTCTGTTTCCATAAGTTTTACTAGCATGTTCTCTTTCCTTTTCTTTCCTCTCACTCCTGGCCCGAAACAATGTTATGTATAAAAAATGTCGACTAGGTTTCTATTTTTTGGTGGTGTAACTTGATGAAACTGGTGAAATGAGATAAGATGGTTAACTTTCTTCCTGCAAATTGCACCATAGATTCATATTGTCCTTCCTTGGATCTGTATTTTAGTTATTTTCCTACTCCCTTCTGTTCTTTTCTTTTCTTTTGGGGGGGCTTAATTGACGAGGATGAGCATATCCTTTGCTGGAATCTTGGTATGCCACTCAGGTTTATGTTCATTGTTTGGATGTCGCTATTTTACCTTAGTGCTGTGGTTGCAAGGATTTCTGCTGATTCTATGGTTTTCCACCATCAAGAAGGTCATAATTTGGTAATACGCTTCACCTTCAACTAATAAGTCGAGATTCGAGTCGCTTTTGCCGTTTAAAATAAAATGTTGACGCCTTGTTTCTTGACGGGGAAAGTTGACGTGTTGATGGAGGAAGTACGTCCTACTACAAAACGCCATAGTTCTTCCATGCGCATTTCACCATTTTCCTATGTTTTATCACTGTGTTTTTTTCCGTTTTCCTTTTCTACCTTCCCATCCATATTTTGTCCATTTATAGAAAAGAAACCTAATCATCAACGTCATATTTCACGAATGAAACAAAAGCGACCGCCAACCTTTTGTCTTCCAGACAAGTGTATCTATCTATCTCAAACTCAAACAAATTCACCTGATCACAAACCAAGTCCACAACACATTCGAATCTCCATAGAAAGAAAAACAAGTAACAAAAAGAGTAACTCCATTAACTAAAATTGATTGAAACCAGAACAGAACACATACTTGGTACCGACAAAAGTACAAACCCCAATACACAATAAACAAACCAACCAAACATAAAAAAAATCACCACTAATCACTGTGATTTTACTAATACAACATAACAAAGGGCAAAGAAGTAAACAAGATTCTTCTTCTTCATCTTCTTCATGTGGTTAACTAGCTAGCTAGAACCAGTGTAGACATGAACCCCAATAGCAATCAAGAAAATGGTAATGAGCCCAAAAAAGATAACAGTATGGACCAAAATGGACATTCCACTGGTATGCATGTTACCGAACTCCACCACCCGGTTGCGACCCGGTAGCTGGAACAGCAGACCCGGGCTCAGCAGCACGAACAAGATCACCGCTATTATTACCGGACCCCAATCAGCCATTTCTCGCTTTCTTTCTCTCTATAGACTTTATTTCTCTTTCTATAAAATTGATGGCACTGCACTTGTATGACTGACTAGATCTCCCCCGTGTGACTCTCTTATATAGTGTACCACTTCGTTACAAATGGATTCGTCTAGTTTATTCCTGAAAAAAAACATGATGATCTATTAACATGCACGGTCTCTATCTAAATACGACATATATTATCAATAAAATTAATTATATTATCAATTAAAACACACTGTTAAAATAATTTGTATTAATAGGTACTGTATCTATCTAAAAATGATATATTATACCAATAAAAGTATTTATATTATTAATTAAAATGCATAAAGTCTATGTTGTTAACGAAATAACCTTATTATAATATAAAAAAAACTTTCAATATTGAAATATTAGTAATTTAATTTTAATAAAATCGATGATTTTATTAATAAAATTAATTTGTATCTACATAAATTAAATAGGTACGATCTCTCAGGATTCAGAAGACTTGCTCTTTATAAATAGACTAAAGTTGGATTGCTTGTGTCCCGCACCTCAATACTCTTACAAAGTTGTGTGATTCATATGAAATTGTGTGTGGATCCTACTAGTTTATGAGTAATTAGTATATTAAAGGTGAATTCGTTATAGTATAATATCTAAAATTTGATCGACTTCCCTCATATTTTACAAAGATTTTAATTTATGCAATGTCATATAGTATGTAATTATTCAAATATAAATGTCTTGATTTTCTTTTTCACACGTTAGTTGACATCATATGTATTTTTATGAGTGGTATTAACGAATCAAATTATTTGATAGCATCTTGTGATAAATTTTGGTTAACATTCATTTTGAGTTTGATATTAGTTAGTATGAGTTTCACTTCGAATATTAGGATAGAGAGAACTCAACTGATCGAGAAGAATTATTATCGAGCCGATGAGTTCTCTAAATATAATACCTAAGTCAATAATTTCCTTGTAGAATTTACTTTAGCTATTTGTGAGCTAAGCTTCGAGCTCATAACTAGAGTTCAACCTCTAACATTTGAAGTTTGATTTTGGATGACTTCTATAAGCAAAAACTTCATTTGATTCGGCAATACTTTTTAACTGTTTTGATAAAATGAAAATTGAAAATTTTAGAATTGATGGATTACAATGCGGGATTAGGTGGTAGATTTCGTGATATGTATGCACTAAGGAAAGAATAAAACAATGTGCTGTACTACTAATCGAGCCAATATGGAGTATATGCTTACAGATATAGAAAATCTGACTATCTGAGCACGATTTCTCATTTGCAAAGGGAAGTTGACACTACTAAACACTTCCTACTTTACTACATATCGTTCCCATTTCATTGTGTCCAATATTGGATTTTATATTTTTTATCAGAAATTACGTGACGTATTTATGTCTAATTTGTACTACTAATGTGCTATGTATTTTTACAAAAGGTTTAGACGTTTAGGTAAATGATTAATTGCTCCTATGCGCCTTGAAATGGAGAATCAAACGTGCAAGCAAAAGTAAGAAAATGACTCCTTATAGAAAACGTAGAACAGTTAAGATTGGTAATTAGTTGAGGAATTATTGCAAATTTGATAACTTCCTCTAAACAGGAACAGTATTATTATGCAATAAACAATAATTTCGCTAACACGTCAATACTAGATTTTGAATTATTAAGATAGTATAGTATAATGAATTGATGAACAATTACAGTTCAGCTGGTTAGGTGATTAATTCGAATTACTCTTTAATTATTTAAAAAAAAAAGAAAAGTAGTATAATGAATTAGTAGTGGATTATTAATTAATTGTGAGAGTTAAGATAAGAATAAGATAATGACGAGTATTGTGCAAATAGTCGACATGTGCCATTGTAACGTGGCAGCATAACGAGAAAAGGTTGCCTCCCTCCTCTATCTTGAACATGACGCTATTTTTTATTTTGCCATTTTAAAATAGAGATTTTCTTTTAAGATGAATAATTAAATTAAGATGGATTTTTTTATAATAAAATAGCAACCGTACATAATTAAAATAAAAATAGTAATTGTACACTCAATAATTTAACAAATATACCTTTAAATTATTCTTTTAGGAACAAAAAATATGTTAAACTTGATTGTAATTTACAATCTTATATTTGTTACACATTTAACTCTTAACATTTTTTAAATTGCAACCATAATTCAATTTTATTATAAATTACAACACAATTAAATTTTAATTTTTGGAATATGTCATCCTTTTTTTTTTTTATCTTGCTCCTTTTATTCAAAGTTCCGGCGAGTAATTGGAAAAGCTCCAAATCAAATTCGGTGAGACTAGCTGAGAGGAGCTCTTCGTCAGAGCTGAAATTGCTCCGAATTCGGAGCTGTTTTCAGCCCCAAATAGCTCCAAGTCGGAGCTATTTCAGCTCCTCGCCGGAGCTCTAAACAGCTCCGAATTGGAGATGTTTCATTCCTCATCGGACACCGTGGTGGTGTTGTGTTAATGATGGTGGACAGGTGACGAGTTTTGAAGAAGAACTAGATATAAGGTTTAAATTGTAAATATCATATTATGTAGGGTGAGTCTTATAATGCTATGTAATTTGTATTTTTAAAATAATTAAAATTATAAATAAATTATTTACTAAAACAAATTTCAATGGGTAGATTAGTAAATTAACTAGTACGATTACGTTTGAGTTGTCGTACATGGTAGGAGTAGTCGTATATAAAAGTAATTGTTAAGATTAGATCTTAATGGCAGTACGACAACTATCTAATTTAACAAGTAGTACGACTATTATCTCACTATAAAAAATCCCAATTAAGATATGTTACTTTCGATTTTTTACAATTTCCCCACTATAGTAGTTAACTTTTATAAAGTTAAATTTTAATTATTACTTGTCGTTTAAATTCAATTCGTCTATTTAAATTTTTCACACCAAAGAACCTATTATTTATTTACATAGACAATATGAAATATGGTATTTATTTTGAGTTAGAATATTGTCCCCAGGTGAAGGATTTTGAATTTGGAGTGATCAAAAATTCAAATACTATATGTGTTACCTAACGATCCGTTAGAGATTAGATAATTAACCTGCAATATAACATCATACTCCTTAAAATGACGACAACTCTTCTTTTATTTAACATTTTATAGAGATCATTAAAACCGAAAGTGTAGTTTGATTTCCAAGGTTACCTGCATCAAGTACCAACAACACCTTCAACCAATCAAGATGATCATCATATTGTTTATTGCATACATGGAGAACAAAGATTCACTATTTACTCCAATCAAATATATTGACCAAACTATTAAGCTTATACGTTCAGATAGCTGGCAAGCGTTATCATGCCAGTATGTCACTACGTTGCGATGACTAAATTGATCCGAAATGGGAGGCAACCAACAATTATCTATCTTTTTGTCTTAGCATCAGTAGATAAAATGTACGAGTCACCTTTGTCGAAAAAAAGGAGAATAAACTCTTCCCAACTACCATACCACAAGCTTGACTACAGAAGGGCCGGAATGCTAACGGGTCTCACTGGAGATGTGGATTACCTCTTCCAAAGCCCATTATCTCCCTTAAGCCCTTGGATCGATCTACCACGGTTTTCAGGCCCATGCTTACACGCATGCTAGAGGCTAGACTCATCCGGTATGACTTCGACTTTCAAATATGAGCCTAGAGTATTTAAAAAATTTAACGGTTATTTATAACTTCATTAGAGTATATTACTTATGAAATAAGCTACCCGCACTGAACATTAATAAAAAGAATTACTACTTTACGCATCAATTATACATCTTACAACTAAAAGTTCAGAATTTTAACTTAACAAATATCTGCATAAAATTATGAGGTGAAATGTATAAATGCACATATGGATCAACACTAGTATATGATAAGAAGTGAATATTTACCCATCACTATTTGTACTTTTTCAATATTTACGTAGTGTAATTTTGGCCATTACTATTATAGAAACGGTTATAGAAGCACTCAAGTACTTAGGGGCTGATTGACATGACATTTGAATGGAGATTTTGGTGAAATTGTGTTTTTAATGGAATTGAAATGGGGTATTTGAAGTGTATGTTAAGCCAAATTAATGTTCATCGAGTTAAATGGAGACATTTAAATGCCTGACTAATCAATCCCATAAAATAATGAAATATATGTGAACCCTGTAGACCACACAACAGTTCTTCTGACACATGAATGATTAATGTGGTGGCAAGGTGCAAAATTGGCACTATTAAACCAATACTTAGTAAACAGATGAGGCCATATTAGTCACAAGAGCATAACAATTGTTAATAGAAGGTAAATGGTAAACAACTAATCTCCTCCGAGGTGAAAACTCGGATAAACGTAATGTATAAATTATGTCTCTTGGTCCACTTTAATACTAACTTATAAACGAGATAACAAACATTAGAAGAATTCGTCAAAATGTAACGAATTGGTGAAGTAGTTTTGTTTGTTTGTAGTGTGGAGTGTGGACAGAGGACGAAGTATATAATCATCAATCATCAATAATTCAATAAAAGTTAGAAAAAAGTTGGAGTGCACTGTGAAATGTCTATTTCCTGAATTTATAAACCCTACCACTAGCTGTCCATTTCATTTATTATTTTTTTTGCATTTATCAGCCACAAGTTCACACGTATAAATCCAATTGTTGATCAAGTTCATGAAAATCCAACTGGTCACGGAAAAAGGCTCCAATTATTTATATGTGGAATTCAAGATTAAATAAATTTATATTGTGGTTCTACCTCAAATTTAACATTATTATTTATCTAACAATTTTCACGACGAACCGTATCGTATAAAGCAGAAATTAATATAATATATTTAACTACATAGGTCATATATTTTAATTATCAATATTCATTATACAAATTTACCAAAACATTAATGATTATAGTTAAATATGTAACGACCCGAACCTTTACAGTTCGAGCCCCGATCATTTGGATCGGGACGAATACTCATGGACAACTCTTGAGATCATATATTTGTACTACTGCACATCACAAGTAATTTCTCACACATTTGGTCACCCATAATCACGTCCAACTCTAAAAATTTTCCAAATGCATTTTAGAAAATAAAGTTGCACCTTATTAATATAAATATCATTATTAATTCTTCAAACTCTTTAAATTTTTGGGATAGTTATAAAATTCAATATTTTGAATATTTGGTACGGTATATCTCACAATAATAACAAAGGATCCTTAAAAGACAGAATGTGTTGATATTAAATTGCTCTCCAGCGTTATGGATTGAGCCGATACAGCATCAACATTCTTAATTGGGGTCAGTTTCATTTTGGCTGACAGTGACACACTTCAGACGAAACCTACCTGATCATTCGAACGAACGAGAGAAAACGAAAACGATAACTGCTCATCTCTTCGATTTCGTACTCAACACTCCATGAAATGCAATCAACCACAGCTCATGAAGTGATTCGTTCGTTTTGAAGCCTTTTCCGCTACTTTCACAGGATGCAATCAGGTGATTCTGATGCTTCTCAATTTTGTTGATTCAGGTTTTGCTTATCGGTGCATTTTGGTGAATATTTGTTTGTTTTTGTGTGCGTTTGTGTCAGTTTGATTCGGTTTGTGTGTTGTTGAGCTGTGTTCGATGAGATTTTTGTACTTGATAGTTGCGAAGGAGTGAGAGTGAGCAGTAGTACTGGTTTTAAGTGAGATTATCGTTCGATTGCTGGAAATTTTGAGATTGATGTGTTGTTGCGTACTTGAGTGTTTGGATTTTGGTTTTTAGTGAGGAGAAAAGGGTGTGAATGTGTGATAACTGAAATAAGGTGATTAGGAGGTTGAATTCGCTCGTGATGGAGAATAGTCTCAGGTTTGATAGGCGTGGCTTGGATGTAAACAACTAGAGGTATCGGGTATTGTTGATTCAGGTTTTGCTTATGCGTGCTGGTTACTGACAGCATTTTGTTGAATGTTTGGTTGTTGTTTTTGTGTTTATGTATCAGTTTGATTCGGTTTGTGTGTTATTGAGCTGTATTCGATGAGAGTTTTTCGTTACGAAGTTTCTGTAATAGCTGCAAAGGAGTGAGAGTGAGTAGTACTGGTTTTAACTTTTAAGTGAGGTTCTTCTTAGATTGATGGAAATTTGGAAATAGATGTGTTGTTGCATACTTGAGTGTTTAGATTTTGATTTTTAGTGAGGAAGAGAGAGTGTGTGAATGTATGATGACTGAATTAGGTGATGAATTCACTCATGATAGTGAATAGTCTCAGGTTTGATAGGCGTGGATGTAAACAACTAGAGCTATCAGGTTTTGCTTATGCGTGCTGGTTACTGACAGCATTTTGTTGCATGTTTGTCTGTTTTTTCTGTGCGTTTGTATCAGTTTGATTCGGTTTGTGTGTTATTGAGCTGTATTCAAGGAGATTTTCTCGTTACGAAGTTTCTGTAATAGCTGCAAAGGAGTGAGAGTGAGAGTGAGTAGTACTGGTTTTAAGTGAGGTTCTCCTTCGATTGATGGAAATTTGGAAATAGATGTGTTGTTGCATACTTGAGTGTTTGGATTTTGATTTTTTTAGTGAGGAAGAGAGGGTGTGAATGTATGATGACTGAATTAGGTGACTAGGTGCTTGAATTCGTGCACAACAGCGAATCTCAGGTTTGATAGGCATGGTTGTAAACAATTAGAGCAATTAGGTATGGTGATTTTGATGATGTTTTGCTTTTCTCATTGTTGTCAACTCAGGTTTTGCTTATGTGTGTTGGTTTCTGACTTGAGTTTGTGCGCTGTATCAGTTTGATTTGGTTTGTGCGTTATTGATCTGTATTCAATGAGATTTTTTTGTTACGAAGTTTCCGTAATAGTTGCAAAGGAGTGAGAGTGGGTAGTGCTAGTTTTAAGCGAGGTTCTCCTTCGATTGCTGGAAATTTTGAAATAGCTGTGTGATTGCATACTTAGGTGTTTGGCTTTTGATTTTAGTGAGGAGGAAAGGGTGTGAATGCATGATAAGTGAAATTAAGCGACTAGAAGCTTGAATTCGCTCATGATAGCGAGTAATTTCAGGTTTGATAGTCGTGGATGTTAACAACGGAGAGCAAGTGAGCAACAGACTCCACCCAGGGCTTTGCAGTGTTTCAATCAGATCATACCGAGTGCAAAACGAAAGTGAGAAACAGAAGAAGACTAAAAAGGATCAAATAGCAAAACCGCTAAGTTTGTTGTGTAGGAAGTAAGTGGTTTTACATTAGGAAATCCATAATCAAACTGACTGAATAAACGAAATCTTAACCTCTAGTATTGTGTTTGATACCATACTCACCGTGAACATTCAGTAATGCTGCATCATTTATGTATATTGTCACTGTGCATATAAGTGAAGCTTATTCCTGGATTTCAGGATATAACATGAATGACTTAGTCCAGGAAGCTAAAAGACGGTGGCTAAAGCCTGCTGAAGTGTATTTCATACTACAGAATTATGATGAGCAACAAATCAACGACCAAGTCCCTCAGAAACCCACTAGTAAATTTCCTCTTCTCTCTCACTCACATTATGGTGGTCTTTCTTGTATATACTATGGTTTTAGAAATTATCCATTCAAACAAACAGGTGGATCATTATATCTGTTCAACAAGAGAGTATTGAAGTTTTTCCGTAAAGATGGTCATAGCTGGCGTAGAAGGAAAGATCAGAGAACTATTGCAGAAGCACATGAGCGGCTTAAGGTCTTTGTTAATATTCTCACTGTGGTGCTAATGGAGCTTGTTTGTTTAAATATTTATTTCTTTGTGTCTCTTCCCTCCTTTGCACTTCATGTATTATAATAATTGGATGATAGACCCCTTCGAATAAGTGTCTTTGCCAATAGAAAACTATATAAACTTATCCATTTTCTGTAAAAAATATACTATATCTAGAAAGTTTCACCTTTTTAAAACAAACCATTTCAACATTTCGAGTTGGAGATTGGGATTGTGAAGAAAAAAGGTCAAGGCTGTTCCTTCATTTCTTTATGTTACATGTCTAATGGCAATGATTTTTAAACTTCTGACGTACAAACATATCTCAGTTGATAGCTCAGTAATCAATATATATGACTTTCTCCATACTGTTTGAATTTAGTTCATATAATCGAAATCTAAACTTGATGATGGACAAGGTATATGATCTAACATATATTATAGGGACCAGCATGTCTAGATATTGTGGTTTATCTTGATATGCTCCACTGTTGAGCATGCAATACTTATTTATTGAGCAATGAACTCTAGTAGGGAGGATAGTAGCTGATGTGACCTTGTTGCATGGCATTTTTCTTATTCTAGGTTGGAAATCGCGAGGCCTTAAATTGTTACTATGCCCATGGAGAGGTTAACCCCAATTTCCAAAGGCGTAGCTACTGGAGATTGGATCCGTAAGTATGCTCCCAGATTCAGAATTTTTTCAGAGCAGTAGATTGAATGGACGCGACAGCCTAATCTGAAGTTGACATGATACCAAAAATAAAAAATAAAGGATAGTTGATAAGGTCATATATGTGGCTACAGAATTTCTATTTATATATGTGATAAATGATAACTGATAAGTAGTTCGGTTACTGTTTTCTGTGAATTATCTCTGTGGTTAATAGTATGCTTTTGGTTGTATTAGGTCTCATGAGCACATTGTTCTTGTTCACTACAGAGATATTGAGGAGGTAAGTCACATGTATTTATTGCAAATCATTCACTTTGGTCTTATTTCTTTTTTCAATCTTTCCCCATCATTTAGGAGTCATGTTTATCGTCTATCCGGTTCTAGAAATTGAGCTCTTACCAGAGGTAATTGTGAAGTCAATTTTTTTTGCAACTCACGTTGTCCAGGACAAGAAAAGATAGAGAAAAGGAATTAATTATGTCTGTCCTCGTTTAGTTTCTGGATATAATTAGATAAATCCTTATTGAGGTTGCGAAATGACTACGGTTGATGTTGTCCCTTCATCTCTTGCAGTATGTTTGACGTATTTATTTTCTTCTCCATCATTTCATGGATAACAAGACTCTTCCTACTTTTTTTTGGATAATAGGGAAGGCAGGATGCTAGTCCAACATCACAGTTCCCGTCATTATCTAACCCGACCTTCGGTCCTAGTCCGAGCACTTCAGCTCATAATATTGCGGAGGTAAGTCATGTATTCACTGCACAAAATTTATTACAATCTTATGTATATTGTCTATAATTATCCACCTTTAAGGATCCACTGGCATTTACAATCTCTCCTGCATATGTTTCCATTCGTTTGGTTATCAGAAAATCGATCTTTTGCTGAGGCAGCATCAATTTAAAAGTTCATTGTCACACACTTTGTTCATGAAACAAAAATAAAAACAAAAGGAACAGGATATAAGGAGAGCAATTATGTACACCTCCACATGTGCTTCTGGATAATCTTAAGTAAACTATAATGATGTTGTGCCAGTGAACACGGCTGATATTCTACTTCCATTTCTTGGTTTATGCTGGATGCATACATATTATTCCCTATAATTCAGTTGATAGCCAGATTTTTTTCCAATTTATTTCTGGAAACAGGGACGGCAGAATGATATATCAACATCACAGTTCACATCTTCCTTTTACTCTTATGCCGGTAGCCAGCCAGAATCTTCTGTTTTTATTGCGGAATCTTATGATTTGTTACAAAATGAGTCAAGCCCTGGCTCTGTGGAGATCAGCTCACATGAAGTTAAAGATCATAGGGTGAGCCAGGTTTATGTTAGAGGTGGAATAAATGACGCTCATGATGTATCAAAGCCTCATTTAAGTCAAGCACTGCAGAGTATTGAGCACCAACTGAGTTTGAATGATGATGAGGTTAATAATAATTTTGATGCTGCCTACTTGTTGAACAAAGGAAATGGTATAGAGGATGCTTCATGTTCATATGACTTGTCTGGTCAAGCATTACATGGTTCTGACAATCTGATTTTGCAACAATACTCAGGTACAGCATTACACTAACTTTTTGTTGTTTGTATGAGTTAGATAATCTTGTATTGTGATAGAAAGTGGATCCAAATAGAGTACTGTTTAGATGGCAGCTTTCAGCAACACCGTCAGCTTCCTGGGACTGAAAACGACCTTTGGAGGGATATGCTTAGTAACAAGACTTTCTCAGATATCGAGTCACTAGGACTAGCTGATGTACAGGGTACTCCTAACTGTAAGTTTCCCTGGCAGAGCATTTCTAACTGCAGATTTTCTGCTCTTTGATTTGTAAAATTTCTGAGAACCCTCTTATCTGCCAGCGTCTTTGTTAATTGAGAAAGATGTTGATTCTATGGGATATCGTACATATTCTTCGGAATTAAATGCTTCCGGGTTCAATCCAGACTCATACTCCTATTTGTTAGACCAAGCTGAGATAGGAATTTCTCTTGATGATGTTACACGCCTGACTGTTGCTCAAAACCAGAAGTTTACCATCCGAGAGTTATCTCCTGAATGGTGTTATGTTTCTGAAGGAGCCAAGGTAATTTTACAATAGCTGTATCTGTCAAAATGTTACAAGTTTAAATGTAGAAGCCACAAATCTTGGTTTACATTACAATGTATAATGTGTAGGCTCTAGACTTGGTTAAAAAGCAAGTAGCACAGCTAAATTTCTGTCCATCAGATGATTGTTCTGGTCAACTCTTGTACTTCAGGGATAGTCACCAGATGTCACAATTAGAAATAAGACAACGTCTCACTGCGAAACTAG
The DNA here is from genome assembly GCA_036897095.1 of Plantago elongata. NCBI lineage: Eukaryota > Viridiplantae > Streptophyta > Magnoliopsida > Lamiales > Plantaginaceae > Plantago > Plantago elongata. Next base: position 140,968 of record JAYMSP010000007.1, read on the forward strand.
GAGAATAAGAGTCATTCGGCCACACAAACTTCTCTACTTATAGTATCTTTTACTTGCAGAGTATCTAATATCAGTTATCTTAGAGCATCATCCGCTGATATGATGGATAAGTTTTGTAGGGTAATCAGAATAATATGTAATGTAAAAAAAGGCTACACATGCCGTGTACCTCAAGATAGGGAGGGGGTGAACATAAGTAAATCAGCTACACTACACAAAAGGTTCCTTGCTGGATATTTAAGCAAAATAATAAACTCTGAAGAAAATTTTCCTTTAGTATTTCCCTCAAGGCAGCATATGTCCTCGAAGCACCTCTCGTTCATCTTCCTCTGTGAACATAATAATGTGACCAAGAATGATGTTCCATGGGAATTTTACATCCTTATCCCTTGGATATCTTACCCATGCCCAAAGAACATCTCCAATATTCTAGGCATCACCAAATAGCTGCAGTGTTTGCTATTTATGGGAAAGAGAAATGAACTATAACTTTATGTAGCTCTAGTAGAGTACATGAACATTATACTTGAGAAATATGTTCTGGACAAATTTTCCACTTATTAAGTTATTATGATGTTCCAAATAAAATTCAAGATACAAACTCCCCTGTGACTGTACAGGGTGGGCGATATTCATTGTATTGTGAAGTTGTTAGGTACTCTGGTCGCTGTTCCGACTTTCTTCTTTCTTATTTGTACACTTTATTGATCTGTGGCTATATTAATTTCTCTTAGGAGAATATGAGTTCAATGCTGGCTGTGGTCTTAGGAGAATATAAAATTTGTCAATGATTGATGTAATGAAGGGGAAACAGGACATAGTCGGGACTTGGGAGAGAAAATCTCAATCTAACTACCAAAGTTGTCCTGTAGAAAGTAGAGATTATACAGGACTTCTACCCTGAAGAAACTTTCTGGTTCTGGCAAAAGGGAATCAATATTTAAGTATTTTGGATTTTGACCCGTTTTACCCATATGAAGTCCAACCTTAGAGAGCTAGTGTCACTATCATTATTCTTTTGAATACGCAGGATGCCTGTATAACATTGGCGTATTTTAAGAGAACGAGGTCATCTATTTTTTTTCTGGGGTTTCTACATGTGGCTGTTGCCATTTATGGTTGACTGATGGCCAATAACATTTTGTAGGTTTTCATCATTGGATCTTTCCTTTCTGATCCATCAGAGTGTGTGTGGGCTTGTATGTTCGGTGATACTGAAGTGCCGGTTCAGATTATTCACGAAGGCGTGCTTTGCTGCCATGCTCCACCTCACCTGCAAGGGAAAGTCACCGTTTGTGTTACTTCTGGAAATAGGGAGTCTTGCAGTGAAGTCCGGGAGTTTGAATATCGTGATAAACCTAGTGTCTGTACACATACTAATCCACCTGACAACAATAACAAGAGTTCAGACGAACTGTTGGTGCTTGTCAGATTTGTTCAAATGCTTCTGTCTGATCGATTCCCGAAAGAAACTGCACCTGAAACAAAAGTCGATTTGTTGGAAAAGCCAGGAATTACTGAAGACCCATGGAACCAAACTATGGCTGCTATTTTGGATGGCACTTCAACTTCGTCACCTACCGTCGATTGGCTTTTGCAAGAACTTCTGAAGGACAAGTTGGATCAGTGGCTTGTATCTCGATTGCAGATTAATAACCAGGCAAGTTGTCCCTTGTCAAAGAAAGAACAAGGTATAATACACATGGTTGCAGGGCTAGGATATGAATGGGCATTACAACCGATTCTAAAATCTGGAGTGAATATTAATTTCCGGGATATAAATGGATGGACTGCACTTCATTGGGCAGCACGATTTGGGAGGTCTGTCAGAATCTTCCTTCTATTCTTTTATTTTTTATTTTTTATTTAAATAAATTATATTTACCTTTTTTATGAATTGGTGAAAACACTAATCTCGTTTAGTTAGTGAAAGTACTATTAACACCCTCCATTCTGGCCCCATATTAATTTTTATTGATTTTGTGTTTGGGGTCAACTTTTAAATTATGCCAGCATAGAGAGATGCTTGAACACCTACCAAACACAAAGAAATTATCCCTGTGGAATTAAATTTCCTCCCCAGTATATTTAGTCTTAAACTACCTGGTTGGTATTTTATTTTGGTGTTATGCCAAAACAGAGATGCTCTAGTTGTAATTCCTCAATAATTCCTCTATCTGAGTTCTTATGTCTTGGATGTCTTATAGTGTGTTTCTGAGGAAATATGACTTTTGAGTTTTGATGGACGAGTAAACTCCATGCACTCTGTATATAACAGGGAGAAGATGGTTGCTGCTCTTATAGCTTCTGGTGCATCGGCAGGAGCAGTTACAGACCCCAATTCACAAGACCCCAAAGGCAAAGTACCAGCATCCATAGCTGAAGCCTGTGGTCACACAGGACTCGCAGCATATCTTTCGGAAGTTGCACTCACCAGTCACCTTTTGTCCCTCACACTTGAAGAAAGTGAGATGTCTAAAGGATCTGCTGCTGTGGAAGCTGAAAGAACATTGAGTAATCTATCATTAGGGAACACCTCTGTAGATGAAGATCAAGTTTCGCTTGGGAATTCTCTAGCTGCAGTTCGGAATGCTACTCAAGCTGCTGCACGTATACAATCAGCATTTCGTGCTCATTCTTTCAGGAGGAGGCAGCAGAGAGAAGCTGCAGATGAGTATGGTTTATTACCCAATGAAATTCAGGGTCTTTCAGCTGCATCAAAGTTAGCGTTTGGCAATGTAAGTACAGCTGCTTTATCCATTCAAAAGAATTATAGAGGATGGATAGGTCGGAAGAACTTCCTTACATTGCGCCAGAAAGTTGTTAAGATACAGGTTTGCACTCCTTCCCAAGCTAGAATGCCTAGAACCTATATTACTTTGTAAAACAAAGAACAGTGCCAGCATCTAAGCATTGAGCAAATAACATAAATAAATTGATTTGTAGTGTTCTGAAATTCGACCACAGACAGACAAATTTAACACGTGATCTAGCTTTATGAATGAATATATAGCTCTCAAGTTTGATGGTAGTCAGTTTAATAGATTCCAACTATGGGTAAATAAAACTTGCACATATTTTTCCAACAAAGTGATTTTGGATACCAGTGACATTGGTCGTAGTGTAGGACTCTAAGTAGGCAATTATACATAATTGTCTCTAAATCAAATTATTGAACTAATCAAGCATGTTAATGAAATCGCAACAGTTGCCTTGTGTAATAGCCTGAAGCAAAGATTACAGTTCCGCTCACTTTTGCAATGTTTAATTGGAAATATTCCTCAAAAGCTAAGCCATGAGATCCTATGTAACTAGTTCCAATTACTAATGACTGTTGTTTTATTCCTGTGGCTCTTCATCTGGATGATATTCTTCTTTCCCCTTGTGATATTCATAATGTGGCCTGTGCTGGATTCCTCAAGGCTTATGCTTAGGATCCAGGGCTGCTACCCATGCAACAAAGATACGTTATGCGTTATGCAGTTACATAATTTAATGTTTTGGTCTGCTTTATATACATGATGGTGGAATAAGTGTTGCCATTAATCAAGTCCACTGATGGGCTTAAATCGTTTAATTCTAGAGGGTTTTTTGGCTAAAAAATAATCCTTGACCACTTCACTCTGTTGGCAACTTTCTGTAGGATTTCTATAAATCTTTTTGGCAACTTTCTCACATAAGAACCATATGAAATAAAATATGCCATTTTTGCGGTTCTTGACTTCTTGTCATTGCTCAGGCTCATGTGAGAGGTTATCAAGTTAGGAAGCACTATAAAGTTTGCTGGGCAGTTAGTATACTGGAGAAGGTAGTTCTGAGATGGCGACGACATGGAGTTGGCCTTCGGGGATTTAAACACGAATCCATTGAAGAAAGTGAAGATGAAGAAGACATCCTTAAGGTGTTTCGCAAGAGGACAATGGATCCAGCTATTGATGAAGCTCTATCAAGAGTTCTGTCTATCGTTGAATCTCCAGAGGCACGTCAACAATATCATCGCCTTCTTGAAAAGTATCGTCAGGCCAAGGTATACCACTTGCTAATTCACTGCATATCAATGAAATGTCCACTACTAATCTAATTAATAGCCAAGCTGAGTTAGAGCTAGATGACCTGTGACACCTAAATTATGTGATGGTTTCATCTCTTAGCTATTCAGTACGAAATGATGGAAAGTCTAAAAACAACAATTAGGATTGGTGTAAGAAGGCTATAGTATTAACCTTAAATAGTATATACTTTGAATGTTGTTTTTATTTGGAACTCTTGCAGGCTGAGCTCAAGAACTGAAGCCTTTCTATGCTTCGTATTCATTGACAACATCGGGGATTCATCTGTTGACATCATAGATGCTACTGATCTCTCTAATTTTGTGCGAGTAACTTTCAAGATTAACTGTGCATATATAACAGAATATTAGTTTGCTTCTGTGGAAAAAGACTACAGAACATTCAGTTTGATAGCCTGCTCATTAACATGATGTAAATGTTGATTGTTCAAATGGGCAGCGTAAGCACAAGATTCTACTTTCGAGTCTACAATGTATAGTGCTTTGTGAACAAAATCTCTTAGAAGTCAGAAAGAGTACATTGCTTTAGTCATCTGCATACTGTATTTCTGTGTCTCTATGGTAAGTGTTGTAAGAAAGATGTGGATGGATAACTTGAAAAGAACGGATTAATTGTGACCTCCTTTAATCATCCAATAGCAACCTGGTAATTTTCATGCTCTTGAAAAAGGTGTTTTATCTCACCGTAATCGAATCGCAGACACATAAGCCAAGTGACGAACTGATATCTTGTCAAGCAAACCCTTCAAGTTCGATATTATGCCCAACGTAGTACTAGTACATAACTAATGCTTTCCAAGTGATTGTAGAGCACTGCAACTGTTTACGATTTCTCCCAAAGCCAAATAGATCAAGCCAAACACCACCAAAAACTAACAAGATATCTGGTTCTAAACTTCCAGGAATAGAGCAAGCAAATCACACTAACATAGCTAGAAAAGGCAAGGAATCAAGATAACACAACCAGAGGTCATAACTTTGTAGCTTTGGCTTCTTCAAATTAAGAATGTAGCTGTTAAATGTCAAACATTGCCAAAAAAAAAAAAAAAAACCCGAAACAAATCCTTGTGCATACATGCTTCTAAGTTTCATTTTTTTCTTGCTTTAGAAGTTTCATATTATTTCACCGCCTGAAATCAAAGCCAAAACCCAAAAAGTTACCAGAACTACCCAAATACTGGACCATCACTAGCCTTAGATGTGGGCATCAGGACCTGCATTGCCATTTAGATTAGCAGGGGAATTGCTTCGAAGAATGACGACCTGGGGGTCAACATGATGGCCATTCTCACTCCGGTTATGATGGTGGTGGTGGTGCCTATGTCGGTGATGGCTCTTTCTGTTCTTTCCGCCGATGTCATCATTATCATCAGATGATCTCCCTATAGATCTGCTTCTGTCACGTACATGTCTGTCGGAATCAGAAGAGTGATGGTTATGATGATGTTTGTGGTGGCGCTTTGCATGCATCCTTCTTTTTTTATCCTCTTCATTACTTGAAGAATCAGAATGGCTGGAATGTGATCTCCTGTGATGCTTGTGGTGATGCTTAGAACGGTGCCGTCTTTTCCGGGCATCATCACTCTCATCACTAGAAGAGTCCGAATCATCAGAACTGGAAAGCGAGCCATGAGAACGTTTCCTGTGAACCTTTTTCTTACTTCTCTCTTCTTCAGACTCACTGTCACTTCCCTCGCTAGAACCAGAGGAGCGTCTTTTTAGCTTTCGCTTGGACTTTTTCTCACCTCTCCTCTCATCATCACTCAAGTCCAAATTGTTGTGCTTCCTCTTGTTCTTGTGGGATCTCTTGGTCCTCTTTCGTCCTGCCTCATAACTGTCGTTGTCACTATCATAATCTGACACAGAAACAGACCTCCTTTTGTGTTTGGCAGCTTTTTCCTTCCTCTTGGCTTCTGCATCAGCTTTTGCCTTTGCAGCCGCTTCAAGTTTCTGTTCCCATATCAAGGGGGCTTCTTTCTTTGCTAGAACTCTCCTTTTCTTCTCCTCGACCAGCTGAAGGAACTTCTTTGGATCCATAAACACAACTCTACCTGCATTTGGTATGATGATGACCAAAAGTGCATCTCAAAGAAGAGAATGATAACAATGTTAGTTCCTCCACCATAAAAAAAAACCATCAAATCATTTACACAGATGTTACAAGCAAAACAACAATTCCATTACGAACAGGAAAGATGAACAGCAATAATGGCCCTGGGCACAGACAGTCAAGATAACATCTTTCCTACTGGCCATGAGAAATGAATAACGCTACTACTCGCAAGTTACAACGGAGAGAAATAACAAGCAACTAAAAACTACCACTGATAGAGCTCGTAATATTGCAAGGAGATGTAAACATGAAACTAGCAGTATTGACAGCATAAAAAGGATTCCTACAGAATTGCGCTTCCCTTACTTTAGCTGTTTAGCTGTTTAGCAGTTTAGCAAAACAAGGAGAATTGAAAACATATTATGAAACATAAGATGTTCTTAAGACGAACAACAAACACAAACTTCAACTGGAATAGAAGCATAACCAAATACGAAATACAATAATGCAGTCCACTAAAAAATCAAAACTTTATAACAGCATCGAACCAAGCAAAACAACAAAACCCGAAAAGAATCAAACAGATCCGGGTTTCTTACCTTATTACCAGAGATTATCTCAACAGGCCAAGAGCAAGAGCAACCGGATCAGCTCCTCTCTGATAAACTCAGCTATGTGACCTAAAAGTGGGCAAAAAATACAACGATCCCGAATATCAACATTTTTCCCACATCTAATCAGCTGAAGACATAGAAATATGAAACCAGAACCTTTTCACATAAAATCAGTCATATAACTAGATAAAATTAGAATCTTTCACATAATATGCACAGTTCAGCCAAATTCTTGTACAATCGACAAAAAGACTACAAATTGAAGCACAAACACAAAAGCCCAATTGATTGTGAATACTAAAGACTAAAATTGAAGCAAAGATACAAATCCCAATACAAAAAAAAAAACAAAGTCGAATTGTTTCAATAAAAGGGCTAATTGCCTGATCGGAAAGTACGGATCGGAGAAATTAGCTAAGGGAATTGAATTAGTGAAAGGAGAATTACCTGGGGAACAGATCTAGAGCTCGATTGAGGAGTTGCTGAAGAGTATCGTTGTTGTAAAGAGTTGCTTTTGCCCTTTTGATTGTCTAGAGGGTTTCGAGAATTGTAAAATTCTTGCTTTTGTAGCAGCAAAGAGAAGAGACGTGGTTCAAATTCGGTATGCAAGTAGCTGAGAGCGCATATTCCTCTAGCAACTAACTACTTCGTTTGCAAGTACCGTATTTTCGAACACCAGATCATATATCATATCGGTTCATTTATCATAAAATATATAAATATTTAAAATGATGGTGAAATAAGAAACTATAAAATGTTGTAAATATTTCACATAACATATCCAATCATTTATCATAAAATATATAAATATTTAAAATGGTGGTGAAATAAGAAATTATAAAATGTTACAAATATTTCACATAACATATCCAACGATAAAGTAAAATGATTGCACATTGCTTTCATTGAGAGTCAAGACCTCCCGCTTACTAAACGGGTGCTCTAGCCAACTGAGCTATGAAAGCAACCATAATTTACTTTTCAAATATTTAGAATTTATTCAAGGATGACGGAAACGATCAATAACTCTTTTTACAACATATTAAAACTGAACCGGCGTTCGACCTGAATATGATTACAATACTGGTTCAAACGGTATAATGTCATAAGAGTACATTAAACAATGCAAATTATTCCTAGTAACGGTTTCATAAAGGAATGTCTTCCACATTACTAATTCTTCAAGAATTCAAGTATAAAAAGTTCCAAACTCAGAGTCTTAAACATGTTGAATTATAATATTAATCCATACCGATAAAATTTAGTAGCAAAGATTGTAAACACGTCTAACTTTCCATAATATTTGCCTGGCCCTTCCGGATTCTATTAACTTTGACTATGTTTAACAAAATTAATTGAAAAGATAGTTGATAGCTGCAGAACTAACTAGTAGCTGAAAAGGTAACTAGTAGTTATCAGATATCTCTTTTTATTAACAAGCTAAATTGATTAGCTTTTCAAATCAAATAGCTTTTTTGAAAAACTATAAATTTACGTAACAATTTTTTTATTAAAATAAAATTCATATAGCAGAAAAATTAATTAAAAAATTAGTGATAAACATAGCTTTTATATATGTATATATATCCTAGTGGCCAACCAATGCGTATCTAACTCATAATTTTTAAGTTTGAAATTGACTTGATTAGATCTTGTTTTTATATTGTGATTATAAAGTTGGGGTTTAATCTGGAACTAAACAACATTATGAAATGCAAGGAAATGCATCACGATCTTTTTATTATAAATATGGTTGTCTCTAGGACATATCATATTTATATGGTTCTTATAAATATGGTTGTCTCTAGACATATACTTATAAATATGGTTGTCACATACATACATACTTTCATTCAAATACATAATTTCATTTCATGTACCACTTAAAACATTCCTACTTCCAACTTCGTGGCTACTGCCTTTCTGCGATGGTGTCGGGGCCTCCTCATCCACCAGTGTTAACTGAGCCAATTTATTCTCATGACTTTGACCCCATAACACAGCGTATACTCCAACAATAATCAAAATGGCCCCGAATATCCTACAAAACAT